>JANRMT010062848.1:14301017-14312780 GCA_026402145.1 Polypterus bichir lapradei | reverse complement strand
CTATCTATCTATCTATCTATCTATCTATCTATCTATCTATCTATCTATCTATCTATCTATCTATCATGGCGCACTGGTATTTTCTACTATTGTGTTGCTTCTGAGGTGGCAATGATATATTGGCTATCTAGCTCTGTGAAGAGGATTATTTGTGCCCTGTTTCATGAATTGCATTTACCCCATTTTTGACGCCCATTGCTCATGCAGCTTACCTGGAAGGGGGTTGCTTTCTAAATTTCCTTTCCCAAAATTTCTTCCATTTTTTTCTGTACAAGGATTTTTGTGGGGAGTTTTTTCTTGTGTTCTTAGGATGTCAAAGCTGGGGGACTCTCAGAAAAAAGGGCCTTTTAAAGTCCATTGAGGCACTTCTTTCAAAAAATTCAAAAAATAAATTTGAACATTAGAACAATATAGACAAGAACAGGCCATTCAGGCCAACAAGCCTTGCCAGTCCTATCCACTTAATTCTTCTAAAGTAACATCAAGTCTAGTTTTGAAAGACCCTACCCTGAAGTCCTATTGTCTACTTGGTAGCTTATTCCACGTGTCTATGTTTAACTGTATAAAGAAAAAACTTCCTAATATTTGTGAAAAATTTACCATTAACAAGTTTCCAACTGTGTCCCCATGTTCTTGAAGAACTAATTTTAAAATCAAGGTTTCGATGCACTGTACTAATTCCCTTCATAATTTTAAACACTACAGTCATGCCTTCTCTTAATCTTCTTTTGCTTAAATTGTTGTGGTCATTCCTTTTGTGGAATAATAATTCTTCTCATGATTTCAAACACTTACTCTACCTTATCTCCTGTGCTTTATTAATTGTAGAACATGTTGTAAAAGCATCTTTTCTGCATCATATGCACATAGTTATGTTCAAAATGTGTATATGTACATAACTTGAGAATCTAATATGTGTTTTTGTAGGCAGGCATTTCAGGCGTAAAAAGAAAATAATGTTTATTAACGTTGGGAAAACAAGGGGCAGGTTAAGAGTCCCTGACCAGTGTTACTTTCAAATAAATTATTTTTTCATGAAACATGATAAAGGTGGTGTCCAATTATCCAATTATTTTCTACAAGATACACATGCCTCATTCCTTTTCAACAGGACTTCACCTTACTAATTGGCAAAGGCTTTAGATGGAGGATAACCTCAAGGATAGTAGTGTTTAGGTGGTGATTGAAAACTCTCAGATGATGTGATGAGGAATGTCTTGATAAAACAAAAAACATACCCCCTGGGTTCAAGGGTTGTCCTGCTCATCCTACTGCTTCCACTATCACTTCCCAGTACATGCACAAAAAAATCAGGAATCGCAGCATCTGACACATAAAGGTTCCGAGGGCACCACAATGGGAAGAGCCTTCGGGCTTCTTGGTAAGGTGATAGTCAGTTTGAGATCATACTAATGCATGTTTACACAGATTGTAATATGTTTCAAATGCCTTTTTTCTAATTTTAAATCCAGTCAGAAAGAATTATGCTTTTATTTAATATGTGGTTTGAATTTGAAAGAATGTTTATTTTGACAAGATTACTTGAATCCTTATTACAGAGGGGGCTGGACTGGAAATTGGAACCATTTGCTGGTAACGGTGTCGTAAGCGTTCAGCAACGTTAGGGGCAAGCTCTTCATACAACTCAACCCGCACGTCAGGAGGCACTTCAGTCAGATAGCAATGCGATCCCCTGAACGTCCAAAAGAAGCAGTTATTGAAACTTCAAATTATGAGCCTTTCCATTTTGCCTGTCTGCTTTGTAACCAATGCACCATAAAAAATAAAACTTAAGATTTACCTTTAGCCCATATTATACCCAAAATATAGCAATAATTAATTTTTAAGACTTTATAATAATATGGAGGAAAGATATTCATAATAAGCAGAGTGTGGACATTTGAATATGTTTTTATCAGATGCTGTAGATGGGAACAGTTCAATTATAGTTGGTAACTTACTTTAGTTATTGTGAGGATTGTTTCCTGTCTTGCACCTGACCCTAAAATGAATGAAGCACATTTGAGAATTCTACACTCTGTACTATAGTTATTAACACATAATTATCATTGTTAGACAGTCTGTTAGTATACAGTATGTCAAAGTAAGGCAAACAATTAACTCTTAATTGTTGATTCGCTTTCACTAATGCATACACAATTTTTTCTTTGAGCAAATGCAGGTACTGTGAGATGAAGCCGCTTTACAGCCCCTTTTTCTTCAGCTTATAACATAGCTCACCTACCCACAACACTTTGAGCAGTTTACATATTCTCACTATTCCTTCAGGTTCTCCAGCTTTCCTCTCACATAACAAATGATATGTACACCTAAACTGACCCATTGTGACTGAGTGTGGGGGCATCCGTGAGTGCAGCCTGCAGCTGATTATTATTTATGCTCAGGACTGATGTAACAGACTCAGGCCTCCACTTCATTCAAATATGCTGGCTCAAGAAAATGATGGAAGCATTCATTGTTAATCTATTTTCAATAATTATACTGACTCAAACCTTCACAGCAGCTATGGGTTCATGCATCAGCTCAGTCACTATCTTTAGGAAATTTGAATATACTGCAAAAGATGTATATTCAAAAACTAGACAAAAAATATAAATGGGAGATGTTTTGCTTTTATTTAGCAAAAATATCTGCCAATGGGATAACACACTTCACTTGACATGATTTCTTAAAGTAAGCTAAAAAATCAGAAATACATATTTTTTGATAAGTCAATAATTCTTACAATAAGGAAAACATGATTTAATGTCATGATAGAAATACTATAGTTTCATTTCTTGCAGTGTGTTCCCCACCTTGTCTATATGGGTTTTCTCTGAGTTTTCTTTCCAAATCCCAAAAATGTCAATTACAGCACAATCTATATATATAAAAGCCAAATACCGCTGACTCACTCATTGCGAAATCTCCCGAACCATGAGGACTTGGGACTTGAAATTTTGAATGTAGGTTACCCTTGGCCCATAGGTGCTCACTAAGAAACGGTTTTAAAAATTTCATTATCCAAGCACGTTCTGTCTGTATGTCTGTCCGCTTTTCACGAGAGAATTACTTAACAGATTTAGATCTGTTGTTTTCTATAATTTGCTTGAACTTTCCGGTTGATTTTGCAACTTCTCTCATCGTGCTAAGTACCATAGTTCGCCTGTGGTACCGATGTATTTATGTAAATCCTACAGAGTGGCTGTGGGCCGAGAGCAGGGGGGCAGGCCTTCCTCATTCACTCACCAGCCTCTGTTCGAGTCTGTCTACGTCTCGCGACATGTTGGAGTGCACCTTGCCTCTGCTTAGCTAGTGATACCTGTTTGTTCAACCGACATTATCATCTACAGATTTTTAAGGAGTAATGTTTGATGTTTCTGAGAGAGAGATCAGAGTTCCATGTGTTTTAGAGAGTAGCTGCTGATTGCCAGAGATATCATGGTCATGTGCTTTTCTCCCCATGCGGGGAACGCTTTCCCATCAGAGCTGAACACGATCAGATATAGTGCCAATGTCTATTGATTTTTAAAGTTTGTCCTGTTTCATTACTATGTGGGTGAAGCCATGGGGTACAGCTAGTATATTATATTCTCAAAACAGATCAATCTAATTCATTGTTATATCAGTTTGTAGTGGGGCTACATAATAATAGTATGTTCTATGTTTGTGCTGAGTGCGTTTTGTTTTCATCGTCCTGTTTACTGTTCGTTATATGTGCATCAGTAAATGTTGTCCTCATAAGTGAAGAGGGGAAGGATGATGGAGAGAGACCGCAGCCCTAAGACAGAAATCACCTGTTGGATCCACCAGATACATTTTGCATTTAAAAAAGAGGAGTGAAGGTGAGAGGGAGGAGAGAGGAGAGAGAGAGGAGACAAATCGAGAGGAGAAAGGAGACAATTTACCCGATCATTTACAGATTCATCACTGCTGTTTATTGCATCATTCCACTGCTTGCTTTTTCAACCACTGTTTCAACATCATGACAGCCAGAGCTGAGAAACCCCAGGGTTCGGATTCATACAAGCCATTGCCAGGACTTTTCACGGTAAGGTTGTTTTGTTTTCGGGAAGGAGCACAATACACTACAGCCAGTATTAATACCACCGGACTTTATTTTGGACTAATTTTTTCACCACATTTCAATTGCTGTGTTTACCTAATCCACTTTTGTATTTGTGTTATGTATTTTTGTTTATTGTTTAGGGGCAAGGGAGGGTCAATGTAGATAGTTGTATATTTGTGTTCTTATATAGTAATTAGTCACTGGTGTTTTTGGGATAGTGGTGTTTTGCATGCTCATATATATATATATTATTAAATATTTGTCTGTCTTTGCAATTTACAATATAACCGTGTTTGATTTTACATATCTGTTTTTGTTTTTTGGTTATTTCATCATGTCGGGAAAAAGTAAGACAACTTGTAAGGAGTACAGCTTGTTATTAGCGCAAGAAACCTCAGGTGATCCAAGGAATAAGTCTTGGTAGTGTAGTGGCCGTTTTGGTTAAGGTTTTGGCTGTTACAAGTTTCTAACCCACAATCCTTATCAGGGTTGCAGGTGATGCTGGAGCCAATCCCAGCTAGCATAGGGTGCACAGAAGAAGCAAACCCTGGACAAGGTGCTAGTCCATTGCCGGGCCAACACACACACAAACACACACTTATGAAACACACACAAGGACCAATTTAGCAACACTAATTCTCCTAACCAGCACTTTTTTAGACAGTAGGATTAAACTCACACAGACACGGGGAGAACATGAAAACTCCATGCGGGGAGGAGCTGGGATGTGAACACTGGTCTCCATTTTGTGAGGCAACAATGTTAACACTGCATTGCCGTACCACACTGTATTAAATTTCACAGTTCTGCAAAAGAAAAAATTTTTTGCTCCTGTCAAAATCTTTATGGATTTAAGGGTGCTAAATCCAAATTTGGTAACAGAATTTTTGAGATATAAGGTTTAAAATAAAAAAATAAACTATAAACTATATAAAATAAAATATATTTTAGAGAAAATATGTCATATATTTTTAAAATGAAACATTTATACTTGAATAAATTACACATTTAATTGTTTTAAACATAAGTTTTACTTACAAAAAGTATTCACTAGGTTGTTCGTTCCTCTTACGTATAATCCTCTAAAGGTGTTTCATGGTGAAATGACCAACAGATGTCTGCCAGCGTCTCCACATCTGAACGATGTCCTGTGGAACCTCTTCTCAAGTTCATCAGAGACCGCTCCCATATTTACGGAGAAAAACTCCAAATGAGAGTGTAGGTAAAACAACGTTCTTTCTTTTGAACAATAAAAGAGCATCTTTCTAACCTTGCAGGTGTAAACTCCTGGCTATTTTGAAGGAATAAGAAGAGTGAAAAAAAACTGATTGAGAGCAAAAATAGTGTAGCAAAGTCTTGATATTTGCTTGTTTCAAGGGAAACTGCCATTTTTTCAGCTCAAAATACTTCAAATGATGTTATGAACATGAACATTACTTATGCCATAAAACAAGCATACTGTAACTTGTTTAAAATTATTTTTCAAAATGGTGTCTTTCACTCAATCCAATATCTCACAGAAATGTTTTTTGGTAGAAAAATTCCAATTTCAGAAGTGGACTCAGTACACTTAAATCTACTAAATAAACCTTTTTTTTTGTTTGTTAGTTTGTGAGACATTTTGGTGCCAACCAGTGTTATCACCTCTAACTTGACTCACTGAGGCTGTGTAAGGCCAGGCTTATACTTAACGTGATGTGATGCATGCTCTAGCAGACACTACTGCTATGCTAGCATTGTACTGTTTATACTTGCACGTGTACTTTATGTAACTCTGGAAGATTCCATCAGGTGGTAGTGTGATATATCATCATGGTGAGAAAATATTCGGCTTCGCTGTATGGTGAATTACCTGAAACATCCATTAAATTCTGAGGACATCTTGCAACAATATTTATGAAAAGGATTTTTAATGATTACATCCATCAATCCAGGGATCCACCCATTCCAGCAATCTTTGGGCGCGAGGCAGAAACAATCTCAGGACGGGGCATCAGCTCATCGCAAGGTGAACATAAGCACACACATACACTAGTCATTTTAGCGTCACCAAATCCCCAAACCTTCATGTCTTTGGAAGGAAACCGGAGCACACAGTGGAAACCCACCAGGAAAATATGCAGACTCCAGGCAGGGAACACAAGGGACGTGACTCCCTGCAAGGCAGCAGTGCTACTGTGCCGCCACAACATGTGTAATTATTATCAGTATTCATTATTTAAATGAAGTTAACAACTTATCTGTAAAATGTAACATACATACTTCAATGCATTTCATCATGAAAGTGATATCAAGTATACATCTAAGGATTCTAAATGTGCAGAGAGCTGGAATATCATAAATGTAATATGTTGTGTGTGGTGATCTATAGCTGCTGTCAGTTCAGGAGGAAGCCCCAGAAGCACATAGCAATTAACAACTGGGTCAGTTTTACGATGGTCTATTTTAATGATAAATAAACTACGACATTAAAGCCGAAATTTCTACTTTAATCATAAAATACACCTTCTCACTGTATCCTTAACTTTTTTCTCAGTGGCTCATATACGCTGCCATACATTCTACTGCTGTTGTGAAGATGCAAAAATAAAAAAAGATAGCAAAGAAGATGGTATGTGAAACTTTTAAAATGTATTGTGTCATTACGTTGGGGCATGTATCGATGCATTTGTATGTCGGCATTTTGCTTCACCACATCGAACCATTCAACAAATATCGAAGCACGCACATTGATCCTGTCACACGTAGATAGTAAACAGAGACTCTGATATCACGGTCCAACTTGATCACACTGCATTCCTTGACTTTTTGCTGGTACTGCAACTCGCACACACATCACGTTTATTTCTGAGGACGTGCTCAGAGGATGTGTCAAATTAATGCAAGGAATGCGTGGCATCCCTGATGCATGCGCATACGTGTTCTGATCGTGAAGTATAACCCGGTCTTTAATTTTTGAAGACGTGCTCAGAGAACATGTCAAATAAAAGATGGGGAATGCGTGGCAGCCAGGTTTATACTTCTGAGCGTGAAGTATAAACGAGCCCTAACTGAGTATAATCTGTAAAGGACTTACTCCCAGCCAAAAGGTGCTTCCCAGTTCGAACTTAACCTCTGCAATATTAAAATGGATTTAGTAGCTTTCGAAAATAAAATTGAAAAAAATATATTTTTCAGTGATATATTTATGTGTGTTGTTAATCTTTCCTTTACAGATAGAAAAAAAAACAAATGTAAATAATCAGCATTGCTTTTTTCGAAGAAGTTCTTTTTTCAGATTCTACAATAATTTATTGAGGGCCGTAGGCTAAACAAGATCTTTTTCAGGTGTTAATATTGTATATTTTTCTAAATGATGTAGATTGGCATAAGCAAAAATTTTTTTTGTTTTTATCAAATCATTACTGAGAGTAACAAGACAATATATCTTTTAATTGCGGCTGTGAGAAGCAGAACTGGATTTACTCATTCTGCCAGGGTGCTCTTGCCTTACATACTGTATCTGTTTTTCTTTTTCTGAGTCTTTCTATAATTGTGCATTTTTTGATATATTTATGTACAACCTTATTTTTAAACATTTAAAAAAACTTTGCAGTGTATTGAATTAGACAAAGTAAATCTCTACTGACTTTGAGAAGCATGTGCTCTTCACAATATTAACTTTAGGTCTTTGGTTTAAGCTGCTGCTATAGTAAATATGTTATAAAGAGATCAGCAGATATCCCAAATTTCCATTTTCTATTTCATTTATTCAGTTCAGATTTGCGAATGAGCAGTGCCTGTCCTGGCAGCAAAGACCCCAAGGCTGGAACCAACCTGGCAAGGAGCCACATTTCATTAACTAATTATGAAAAATGTTCCTTAATGCATGTTTCTATAAATGTACATGTGAGTCATTAAACTAACATCAACAGAGGAAGAACATGAAACTCCCTGGATATCACCTGAGATTTGATCCCAGAACTGAGGGGCTAGGAGGTAGCTGCACTGACCAGTAACCCACCATGCTATTATATTAGATATTAAAGTGATTTCATGCAATGCTTAGCAGAAGTGTGATTTGCACATGCCTTGGTATGTCTCTTGTAATGATTAACAGTGAATTGTAGATTTTTACGCAAGAAGCAATATGCAATGCAATGTAATGGCCTAAGGTAAAAATAATATTATTATTCCCCAACATGTTTTAAAAGGTGACTGAAGTGCAATTAGCAGTGGAAATGAATGATACAGAGAAAAGTGTAATATGGTAAGATGGCATTGTGCAATTTGGGAAAACCAAAATCTAGTAGTTGTTGCTATTAAACATTGCAGAAATTATAGCATGTGTCAATTAACAAATGCTTTTAGTATTAGAAAAATACTCTTCTCCTAGTTAGAAAAATATAGCATAGTACAAGATGAAGCATTCTATTGGCAAACTTTTTGTTGTGACTCTCTTATGTTTACCAGCTGGCCTTAATCTTAGTTTCTATACCTTAATTTACTTTAAAATACCATTTTTACATATTACTATCATTAAGTGCTTTCAAAAAATGCTAACGTCTATATGCATATATATCTTATATATAAATGTCTACACGTGGAAATGTGTGTGTCTGTCCGGCCTGGAAGAGAGAGGTGGATTCGGGGTAAGGGATCCACCTCTGAGGAAACAGAAAACTTGCATAGCCGCTATTAACACAAGTAAGTCCAGCACATCAACAAAACAAAACCTCAAAAGAAAGACAAAGTCGCTTAGTCGCTAATACAGATTTGAGGCAAGTACATTGGCAAAACAGCATCTCTTTTACTTTACCTCCCGCCGCTAATACACAAGTGAGGCAAGCATGTCGGCAAAATGAATCCTCCTAGGAGAAAGATGCCCAGAGTAGTTCCTTTCAATTACCTGACATCTCTACATTTCAATTTTTTTCTGATGATTTCAATAGTTTTTAGGACCCCAGGATTTTTACAGCACAGGGTTATACAACTAGTAGATATATATAAAAGGTGATTGAAAAGCACAAGGTAAGGGATGGAGACAAGAAAATATTCCTTGGAGTCCAGTTAAATCAATCATTAGTAAACTGAAAGAGAATGGCATCTCTGTAAATCTGCCTAGAGCGGGCAATCCACAAAAAAAACAGTGAATGGTCAAGAAGTCCAGTGAGGGAGACCACAATGGTACCTGTGATAGATCTGAAGGAGTTACAAGCTATAGTGGAAGAGACTGGAGAGACTGTGCAGACAATGGCTTGTGCCCGAGTGCTTCATCAATGGCAGCTTTATGGGAGAGTGGCAAAGAGAAAGATATTGTTAAAAAATGCATATTATATCTCGGGTAGCATTTGCCAAAAGGCAAGTCAACTAGAAGAAGTTTGTTTGTTCTGATGAGATCAGATTAAACACCAAAAACCAAACAATGTACTGTGAAGCACACAATTAAAGAAACACTTTTTAATCAGAGTACAGCATCAAGTCAATGAAACTTATGTGATATTGATCTGGTCAGTTAAGTAGCAGAGGGGGTTGTTAATCAGTTTCAGCAGTTTTGGTGTTAATGAAATTAACAACAGGTGCACTAGAGGGGCAACAATGAGATGACCCCCAAAACAGGAATGGTTTAAGAGGTAAAGGCCACTGACATTTTTCCTTCCTTATCTTTTCTGACTGTTTTTTCACTAGTTTTGCATTTGGCTATGGTCAGTGTCACTACTGGTAGCATGAGGCGATACCTGGACCCTACAGAATTTGCACAGGTAGTCCAACTTCTCCAGGATGGCACATCAATATGTACCATTGCCAGAAGGTTTGCTGTGTCTCCCAGCACAGTCTCAAGGACATGGAGGAGAATTCAGGAGACTGGCAGTTACTCCACGAGAGCTGGACAGGGCCGTAGAAGGTCCATAACCCATCAGCAGGACCGATATCTGCTCCTTTGGGCAAGGAGGAACAGGATGAGCACTGCCAGAGCCCTACAAAATGACCTTCAGCAGGCCACTGGTGTGAATGTCTCTGACCAAACAATCAGAAACAGACTTCATGAGGGTGGCCTGAGGGCCCGACATCCTCTAGTGGGCCCTGTGCTCACTGCCCGGCACCATGGAGCTCGATTGCCATTTGCCATAGACTACCAGAATTGGCAGTTCCACCAATGGTGCCCTGTGCTTTTCACAGATGAGAGCAGTTTCTCCCTGAGCACATGTGACAGACGTGAAAGGGCCTGGAGAAGCTGTGGGGAACATTATGCTGCCTGTAACATTGTTCAGCATGACTAGTTTGGTGGTGGGTCAGTGATGGTCGGGGAGGCATATCCATGGAGGGAAGCACAGACCTCTACAGGTTAGACAACAGCACCTTGACTGCCATTAGGTATCGGGATGAAATCCTTGGACCCAGTGTTAGACGCTGTGCTGGTGCACTGCATCCTGGGTTCCTCCTGATGCACAACAATGTCCAGCCTCATGTTGTGACAGTATGCAGGCAGTTAATGGAGGATGAAGGAATTGATACCATTGACTGGCCCGCTCGCTCGCCTGACCTAAATCCAATAGAACACCTCTGTGACATCATGTTTTGGTCCATCCAACGCAGCCAGGTTACACCTCAGACTGTTCAGGAGCTCAGTGATGCTCTGGTCCAGATCTGGGAGGAGATCCCTCAGGACACCATCCATCGTCTCATTAGGAGCATGACCCCCGACGTTGTCAGGCTTGCATACAAGCACGTGGGGGCCATACAAACTATTGAGTATGATTTGAGTTGCTACAATAAAATTTTGGCATAATTGTCTAGCCTGCCACATCATTTTTTCACTTTGTTTTTCGGTGTGTCTTTGAATTTAGCCTTCTGTAGGTTCCCCCTGTGGCTTTGCCCACATAGAAGTGAAACAGGACAGTGAGGAGGGCCTTGCCCAGCTTCTTACTCCTGATGTCACACTTCCCCATCCTCTTGGCCCACAGCCTCTGTCTTGGATTAGCATGAATATATCGCTCCTGCAAGCGGACTATGATTCTTAGCACGATGAGAGAATTTGCAAAATCAACTGGAATGTTCAAGTAAATTATAGAAAAAACCCTGATCTAAATCTGTTAAGTAGTTGTTTTGTGAAAGGCAGACAGATATACAAACAGATGTTGAATTTTATATATATATATATATATATATATATATATATATAGAGAGAGAGAGAGAGAGAGAGAGAGAGAGAAAAATGCCAGATGGGGACGCACTCTTCAGAAACCCCATCTTAAACAGTTTTTCAATGGAAAAGAAAAACACTCTTTTAGCACCTCTTTGTGGGAGCAGCTGCCGGCTTGCTGGCTTGCCGCGTGACTTGCTCCTTGCACGGGGCTACGAATATTTAAAAGATCGAGCCGTGGCCATCCTGAGATCTTTCACTCTCCTATCTCTCCTTGATGAAGAAGACTGTGTTCTTTTTAGCAGGGCTGGTGCATCACGTTTGACAGCTGTTCCCTGTGAGGCTGCTTCGCCTCTGTAAGAGACTTGTGTCTGTAACTGGCAGAACAGCGATAAAGTTTCTATTCCTTAAAAAACCTGCTGTACTCTCCTGTGCAACTTTGTGACCCAAGCTTGACAAGAGACAGACAGACAGACAGACAGACAGACAGACAGACAGACAGACAGACAGACAGATAGATAGATAGATAGATAGATAGATAGATAGATAGATAGATAGATAGATAGATAGA
>JANRMT010062848.1:14181085-14287548 GCA_026402145.1 Polypterus bichir lapradei | reverse complement strand
CAAATATTTCTGGACAATGCCTTGTATTTAGATCAACTGAGAATTTGTCTCTAGACTTGTCTGTAGAATTATGTACCATTTAGACAAGTTCTTCGACTCCTCTATTTTCTGACCAGCATTAAGCGCAAGGCAAAAGATGCTCTGAGCATGATGAAAATCATATTGTGTATTCACACTAGGTCATTCTGAAAATACCAAAGGTGCATGCCTTTGGTATAGGGATGAAAGCTCAGTACCCTGGAAAATATGGATTCAGTCTATACACAGCAAGGAATTGAATCTGGGACCTTGGAGTTATGAGGCTGCATAATACTCACTGCATCACTATGCAAAAAAGATTATTCAGTATGTCCATTAGAATTTGGTTAAAAAATACTTCACCTCGTGACAAGAATCTTTGCTTTATATGAAGGTGATATATGCACTACCATGGAATAAGCACTCAATGGAAATCTACATTCTAATTTTGCAGAAAGATCGCATAACTTCAAAGAAGACTTCTTTTGGAGTAGAAGTACCTAATAACCTATTGCTTATACAAATTCAAATGTTCATTTGAAATTATGATGCTTTCAGATTTGTCCTGTTACTCCTCAGCTTCAGAGCCCAGGGTATTCTATAAGAATACCGCATTGAGACAGTCCAGAATATGTGACCACAACCCGCAAGTCAAGTCAACTCAAAATCGGTATTTATTGTCAAGATTATTTAACGATGGGACCTGGAATTGATTATTTCTTTTCTTTTCGTTGATATCCCTAGAGCATAGCATTTAAGGGATTGAGAGTATACTGCTGGCTGTTTAAGTTATAATTGAAATCTCCCTGGCTTAAGGTTATTATAATACAGACATAAATTTAAAAACATTTTACATAACAACATATGTCAAGAAGTAAGAAATGTGGTATATGAGGAGTTTCATCATATTGTCATTTCATTATACAAATAATACTTCTAAAAGACCAGACATGCAGTATGCATTTATGTAATAAACCAGTATTCATTTATTTCATTTTTTAAGCATATATCAGTGCAGGGTTTCAGGGCCTCCATGTGATTTAAGAGAGAAATCATAAAACAGAAAATAAATCAAAATAGAAAACTTTCCCATCCCTGGCTTCTCAACTTTCACAGCTCAAAAAAAAAAAAAAAAAAAAAAAAAGAAAAAAAGGCAGGATTCACGGTCTCTTTCATCTTCTATTCTCTCTCTTTCATTAGCTCTCCATTCTTGTCCTGTCTACTAGACAAACCTTTTCCCTCAACATACAGTAGCTCCAGACTCTTGGCTCAAAGGAGTCTTCAGATATACTCTTGGCTTCACTTTTGCTTTATTCAGAGAGAAAGTTGCAGGATTATAAGTTAGCACGACCTCTTGAGAATCCCAGAAACCTTGTCAAAGAGACTGGTGCTTTCAGATATTTAGGATCATTTGTCTCTGAAATGGGCATGAAGGTTCAACTTTTGTCCAACTTAGGACTTCACCTCAGCTAAGTTGGATAAGGGAAACTTTCCTACCATTTTTCCATGAGATTCAATTCCTTTTGGTGCTTTCTAAGCTTTCTTTTTCAGCATATCATTTGCTGTTAAAGAGGTAACTTCCCTCACTAACTACATCTTTGTGTAAATAGTTTTTTCAAAATTTTTTCAACATGAGTTTCCATCAGGCTTAGCCTATGTTGGTTATTTTACCTTTCTCCGCTTGATTGTTTTGTGCCAGTGGCAACCCTTTGCCAACAAGACAACCTGCCATAAAATAGAGGACACCCTAACTAAGAATCAAATTGAGACCCAAGTACTGCAAGACATCAGTACTCAGTACCACTCTTTCGATCAAATCTGTGTCTAATTTTAAAAAGATAACACTACAAAGGATACAAATGTTACAAATATATAAATATTAATTGTAGAACATAAAACGATTGCAATGAAACAGTACAAATTTTAGAAATGAACAATATGCTCTAATAACACTGCATTGTCTGTAGGTTTGAGATGGAGCAGACTGACCTTAGGGTTTGTGGTTCTTTATATTTCTGTGTACAATTACATTTAACCACTGTCTGAAGTGGATGGGATCTGTCAGGAATGGTGCTCTGCTACTTCTAAAATTTTAACTTAAGTGTTCCATCACTTCTCATACAGTACTTTTGTAACCCTTGATGATATGCTGAGTCTTGATCATGTCCTTGCAGTTTTAAAATTAGCAGAATCTTTTTTTCTTGTATGTCATATCTAATGAGGATTTGCAGATTAGTGGATTTTAATAACGCAGAAGCCTGAGGAGCCAGCTTCTGTAAAGATACGGTGAGGAGCTCAATCATCTGGGAGGGGCTCAGAGTAGAGCCGTTGCTCCTCCACATCGAGAGAAGTCAGATGAGGTGGTTCGGGCATCTGATCAGGATGCCTCCTGGACGCCTCTTTGGTGCGGTGTTCCGGGCATGTCCAACCGGGATTAGGCCCCGGGGAAGACCCAGGACACGCTGGAGGGACTATGTCTCCCGGCTGGTCTGGGAACGCCTCAGGATTCCCCCGAAAGAGCTGGAAAAAGGGAAGCGGGAGAGGGAAGTCTGGGCATCTCTACTCAAGATGCTGCCCCTGCGACCCGACCTCGGATATGCAGAAGAGGATGAATGGATGGATGGAGAACCCTGAGGAGTTCAGATTAGTCAGTTTAACATATGGGAAAGATTAATTGTTTGCTGCATAGAACTGTTTAACATTGTCACACGTGGGTGGGTCATTTTCCAAGTTTGCCAAAAGTAAGTAGTACCACCCCAGGACGAGAGGAGAACCTGTCGCTAATCGGTTTTGTCTCGTTTTTTCCTTTATAGTCTCAAGAAACTGACCCTTGAAGGCACTAAAGCAAAGAAAGTTCCTCCTCTTTTGGGGACTTTTATGGTTCAAAAAATGAAAGAGGGTGGTAGAAGCAGAGCTAAGTTGCAGGATTACTACAAACCCCAGAGATCACTTATCATGCTCACTGTTCATCATGGTATGGATGCAGAAAATACTGTAAGCCACAATAAAGACAATACTATATCTAAGCAATGAGATTGTCCAGAATGCTAAAAAAGCAGCAGTTTGGTTTAAAAAAATGCAAGTGGCTGCTATAACCTTAAACTGGGATGCAGCATACATCACTGAATGCAGTTGTCAAATAAATAGAGTGAGCCGTGAAGACAGAGCTAATCTGCAGATTTCATTAAGAATAATGATAAATATTAACAAAAAATCAAAAAAATGCACAAAAAGCCTTAACCTTTCTCCATGAAAGAATACTTAAATGAAGACTTATAAGAATGTGTATATTTTTCATGTTTTGTCATAACCAATATGATTGGTTCAGGTATTTTTTTAGAGATTCTGCTTTCAAAATAATTGGATTGTGTGTCCAAATTGCAGCATCCCATGACTTCTTTTTTCCATTTCAAATACTGCCTTTAACTTTCCTACTGTTAAATGCTGTACCACGCAGTCCTGTACCATAAACATTAACACAATGTGCTTTGATGTAGAAATAACTGATTTGGGTTAACCGTGTAATCTGAAAAAAAAAACTTAAAAATTAAGCATGAAAATTTCATACTTTTGCTGCCTCACATGTCCAGATAACTGAGCTCAGGTCCTTTCCATTCCATGTGAAGTTTGCTAGTTTTTTACTTCACCCTCATTCTCAAAGAAGTGCATGTTTGGTTTATTAGTGACTCTACATTAGCCTTGCATATGGGTGTACAGGGTGTTGTATGTGCTGCAAAAGATGGACACCCCTTTAGAGCACTCAGCCTTCAGCCCTGGACAACCTGCTCATTTTCTTTGCCTCTTATTTTTAATAACACACAAAAGCCAGATTTTTTCAGGGAATGATTAGTGCCTTGTATACATCGTAGCTGAGCTACATAAAATGTCAATTGTGTTTGCTTGGTGTTTATAAGTGTTGTGTTTGCCTGACCTTTTTTGTGTATAAAATGCATATATATCTGAAAAAGACTTTAGTTGCTGCATTGGCAAGGACATCACCAAGCACTG
The DNA here is from genome assembly GCA_026402145.1 of Polypterus bichir lapradei. Lineage (NCBI taxonomy): Eukaryota > Metazoa > Chordata > Cladistia > Polypteriformes > Polypteridae > Polypterus > Polypterus bichir. Next base: position 14,283,522 of record JANRMT010062848.1, on the reverse strand, counting down.
CACTTGACACTTCAGGAGGTGGGGGTTTCTGATTAGTTCCAGGGTTGTGTACATTATAAGATGTGACGCCACCCTAACCTGGACACAGACAGGCAGGACACAGGTTAAACACACAACCCCTGGTTTATTTATAATAAAAGTGCACAAATGGCCAACACCAACATAATATTGAAAAATAAGATCTAGAATTAGGCATAGGAGCAAATTTGTGTTGTGCTTTTTATACAGTTGGATAAAGTGGACACACTTTTTCATTCATTCGTGTAATGCACATCTTGACAAAAAGAAAATAAAGTCTACTTTTGAATGTCACATTTCATAATTTATTTGCAACAGAATCATATGTGACACTGTGTTTCTTTAGTCTAAAGTACTGCCATTGCCCTAAGATGCTCCCGGAGTCTGCAGCCATGGGCCTCTTCCATCTAACCTGGGACATTGACAGTCATAACCGAAGATGGACTAGGACAAGTGAGAGCACAACAACAGATTTATAAGAGGCAATAAGTGGAAAGTGTGTTTTATTGAAAGGAAAGCAGCAAGCAGTGTCCAAAAAGTGTGATGCATTCAAAATCTTCAATGAGTAGTTCATTGAAGTAGTTCATACAACAATACAACCGTGAGGGACAAAACCAATAAATAAGTTCAATAAACAGTTACACCCAAGAACTAAAGAGAGAACATAGATTTTCTTCCTGCCATTTTATTCTGAGTGCTTTCTGCCTCTCTTGCTAAGCCTCCAGGCCTGTTGAACAGGCACAGACTCAGATGAACCTGCTCCTCATTCCAACGCCCTCCATCAGTACCAGCTGGGACCCCCAAGCCTAACACCGTTTTCCTGCCACCTCAGCAGGACACCTGGAGCTCACAATTGCCCCAACACCTTTCACTCTGTAAGGCTGATCTGATTGTGGTGCGCCGTTCCCTTTGCTACACCACAGTGCATACCTGACTGCTTCGCCTCATTTCACCTGCAGTAGATACTCCCAAATCTGCTCTTTCCTTTCTTGCATGTTTTCTTCTTTATTAGTTCTCCCTTCACTGAATTACTCAGACTCTTTATATAACTCTGTGAGTGTATGTCCTGCACTCACTAACCCACTGAACTGCTAATGAGAGATGGCTGTACAAATCATTCACCTGCAAAATGCACCATTAATGAATCCATTCCCTTAATCGTGCTTATTGCTTAACATTCTTTTGCTACGACATTCCTAAGAATCATGGCCTGATTTCTCAGTAAAACATGTGGAGCTAAGGATGCCTGAGTGTGAATTTCAAAAGGTAAGTGGCATTTACTTTAGGAACTTAGTTTAAACTCATTACGGTACATCCTTTTATGTTATCAGCATTGCTGAATGTAAAACTTTTATCAGATTTTTTTTATTCAACTGACCAGCCCCCACTTTTTTAACATTTCTTCCCAGTCTGAAAGTTTCCAGATTCTGTGTGTTTCCACAAGACATCCTATTATACCCACACAAATTGGACTCAAGTGCCACGGTTATGTCAAGTGGTTAAATAACAATTTCTACGGACAGACAAAATAGTCAAGGTGGGATTATTACATGGAATGTGGACAATTTTCAATGTCTAAGGAAAAATGTTGATCCTACTACTTTTCTGCCCTTATTACCGACTTATGTTTAAGGTTTGATACTGGAGTTTGTCAGAGTTAAAAAAAATGATATTCAATAATTCTATGTTTGGATCTCTTAACTCATTTTTCGTAACTGCTGCCACATGTTTAATATCACATGTAATCTGTTCCATAGATCTGCACCGTAAAGGGAACTGCACTTTGAAACTGACAAATGCTATGTTTAATCCCAAAGAAAATATTGTTGTAAATTATTGAATACAGGGTCACAGTAAAAGAAGCAGAGATGATTGTACTTGTAAATTACAACAAGACTTTCCAAAAACCCAGTTTACTGCGTAAGAATAAGCAGTTTTCATAACAGTGGGTGTGGTGCTTCATTCAAATCAATTTGTGAAATAATTGAAATCTGAAAAGAAAAAGTGCTTCATGTTTCCCTCATTTGTAGTGATCTCATCTCTGTATAGTAGGTCATATGGTAGATTAAAAAACCAGGCACAGAATTAACTTTTCAAGCTATTGCGGTAAAATTAAAACGTTGCTACTTGATACAAAAACACCAAACCTAAGAAAACTTAATAGTTGTTTGATCACTTGTTAATTTTGCAATATTTAAGCAAAGGCTGACTGTTGATGTATTTACCACACCCTGTTGAATTTTGTATTGCAGTTTTTTTTATACATTTTAGACAAAAATGCTCCATTTCTGATAACCTAAGAAAGTAGTTTACCCTGAATCCAGTCATGCTGTATATCCATTACAAAGGTAAGATCAGAGCAGGTTATTCAGTTTAGATTTTTTTAAATAGGGCTCTTCAATGAAGAATGCTCAGAGTACTTACATCGATTTACAAATGCAAAATAACAGAAAAATATCAAACCATGCAGCATTTACACGAGGGGGGAACTGAAAATTCCTGGAATTGTTAAAAAAACCTTTATTATATACCTTCCAGCAATTCCTATTTAGTCACCCTTAAATTAGTCTCTTTGAGATTCAATGCACTTGTATCATTACATCTCCCATTCCTGGAAACATTTCCTATATTTTGTTAACGTGTCTACAGCCTCCTGTGTTTTTTTCCTGGATTTCTAACACAGGAGAAAATCTTCTTCCCTTCAGTTTCAGTTTTAATTGATCTAATGAATAACTGGGGTAAAAAAAAATGGGGTAAACACAATACACAAAACCGAACACAAATAGTCATAGGCAAAGCACATGTACAGAGAGAAGTTTTGCAAAGTAAAGATAACGGACAGTACTATGTGTCCTGGAGGAATGAAGACGTGGAACTAATCACTGGTGTTGAGATGAAGTGCTGAGGTATTTTTGACTTCCAATTCAGTAGCCCAAGTGGAGAGGGTGAGACAGTTGGTTTTATGGTCTCTTTTTAATTCTCAGAAGAATGTCTGCCTGGACTTTTAAAAGTATTTACATTCACTTTCTGTGTGAGCCTGCACTCTTGTGAATCGGGTCTATTATGTGCATGAATTGATCATCTTTAGACATTTCAAAGCACCTGATTTAATTAAGATCCATTTTTTTGCACTATAAAGAACAGTGTTTGGAGTGTCTGTGCCTATTTGTCTCTCACTTGGCCCTCAGTCATGAATTACAAGATGCCCAGGATTGGAAATGTGCTGTGGCTTAGAGCTTTATCATTTTTATATTAACTTAATTGCTGATGGTGGCAGGATTGCCACTCCAGCCGCTGTAAAAAAAAAAACAAAAAAAAAAACACTGTTCTAGTGTGGCGCTGAGGTGTCACCTACTGCACTCGGGTCCCAATGCAGATGGTTCGATGTGTGGTGGGTACGGCAACATGCTCTCAGAGCATGCTCTTAACCTCTTTAATTGCTGTAAGTCATTTTAACTATCAGCCCCAGTCCAAAGTGTTAGCTGCCTTTTAAAAGTCTTATGAGTATGTAACTATTCCCTTGAACATGGTGTAGTGTGAGAATTGAATAATGAATGGCATGAACAAGCAAATATATATACTGTATACCTCTAGCAACTAATCTGAAGCTTTTACAGTCTGGTCCATATACTATTTGTAATACATTTGGGGCTACAGATTGGAATGGTTTAAAAATTGGCTATGAGCTACTTTTTGTAAGAAGCAAGTTGTACTTAACTAACATATAAAGAATAAGAATTATATTTGATTTCAGTTTTAGAAAACTCAAATGTTGTGACGAGTAACCCAAGGATTGTTTTTTGGAAGTAATATCCGTCTTTATTAAATTGAAGAATCCATAGGAGAGTATTAAAAACTGTACCCGGAGTGTTGCAAGACTATTACTACTTCTGTACATCAACATGCATAAACCAGTTCATCTTCAAAGTGTGAAGAGGTTTAGGTCCAAAATTCTGCCTCTCTGATACACCTGCATGTCTTTGCGACTTGAAGATAAATCTCTACTTAATGCTGTTTAGAAATGTCTGTGCGTGGGAATCATTGAAGGTACCCCCCCCCCCAACCAAACAACCAACCAACAACAAGACAGCTGTAGGAGAAAAGAGAGACGCGCCTGCTTTGTGGAGTGTGATTTCTGTAATTAATTAGGATTCATTTAATTTGTCTCTTTTTATACAGGATTCAACTGGTAACATCTCCTCTTTCTCCAAGGCCAAGTCATTAGCATAACAACAGCATCAAGATGGGCTATGAGGGAGGGATGGGGGAGGATGTTGGCTGAGAGACATTAGTAGTCATTGCAGCTGGGATGGTTTTGTCTTCTGTGGTGTAACGCGGCTTGTGGCTGCAGCAGCAGCATGGAAGATTGATGAGAGAAATCCTGCCTGCATTGCCAAGTCTCTCATACATACACTACCATACGATCATTGGGGGCTTTGCTGTAAAGTCTGTATATCCTTTGGATCCCTCCACCAGATCCCAATCAATAGCCCATAATGTATATTGGCACTTTAAAGAAGCACCAATAAACACTGGAGAAATGATGGGATTCAGACAGCACACTCATAGTTTTCAGTATTCTATCTCCACATGTTAAATAGTAGTTCATGTGTACCAAAGCAGTGGACCCAGTGCCAGGCCATCTGAAAGCACAAGGGCACGTGCTATGCCAAATCAGATTTACCAGTTAATCTAACCTGGAGCCCTTTGGCTGGAATATCTGAGTGAGCCATGCAGAAACAAGGAGATGAAGTGGCCACACTATGAGATAGCTTACTTTAAATGAATATCAATAAAGCAATACTGGCAGCATCCATTTGCCATTGCACGAGGGTTTAAGTATAGTCACGTGCAGGTTTTATTTTTTCATCTCTTCTGCTTTACTCCCACATGCCAAACACATACATTTTAAATGTATTGTTAATTCTATATTTACCTGGCATGCTTTTAGCACTGCAGTAGTCAGGCATTTTCTTCAGTGTTGGTTTCTATCTTGGGCCCTATGCTTCCAAGATAGACTGCTGCTACTTTCTATACTTTATTCCAAAAAGTAGGTTCAGAATCTGGCTGAGCAGATGAATGAAATAAAAATGAAGCACCAAAAGAAACAGGTGGTCCTGTAGCTTTATATTTTAGAAAAATTATAAGGTTGGAACTGGGACCTAATTTTATGCACTCCAAAGAGATGCTGATGAACTAAAGAAAGTGTGAGCAATTTGTTTAATTTAGTTGCAGTATTTTATGCTGAAAGACAAGCAACTCCTTTAATAATTCTACATCATGTAAAAGGTCAAATTTAAACACACTCAGCTAAGTGACTGATGATTATGTGTGAATAATGTTTATTTATAAAACACTGCAAATATTAAATTACATTAATTGCATCTTGACAAAATATTTAGGCTTTTTCATTAATTGCATTTAAGCAGGGTGCCTAAAATGAAAAATGGGATGTTTTAATATCTTTCCAAAATTTGGTTAAACTGGTGACTAACTTTTTGTTATTTATCTTTATCAAAAAATTAATTTCAAATATAGCTTCTAATATAATGTATTTTATATAGTGTTTTAAAAATTGAGATTTGAAACCTTAAGTAAGGCAATATGTACTTTACTAATTGATAGAAATTTTAGGAAGGCATTTAAAAACCTTTCAGAGCTGAATGATGCCTGTTACAAAGCCATGGCGCTTAATGCTATTGTTATATCGACTCATTGCTATATGTGTATTTATGGGTTTTTTTACCTAAGGATTCCGCTTTGATGGTTGCTTTTTTTTATTTTGATTTAATCTGACATCTTATTTTCTTTAAAGTGACACCTTTTTGGGGCATCACAAGGCCATGAATGTCGCACACACCTGTACACCTGCAATTATCTGATCAAACAATCATGTGGCATCAGTGGAGTGCATATACCGGTCAAGAGCTTCAGTTAGTTAATGTTCACCTCGAACACACAGAATGCGGAAAAAATGTGATCTCAGTGATTTTGACCATGGCATGATTGGCTGGTTTGAGTATTTCTGTAACTGCTGATCTACTGGGTGTATCACATGCAACTGCCACTAGAGTTTACTCTGAATGGTGTGAAACGCATCCTAAGAGCTGGAATTCTGAAGATGGAAACAATTTATTGATGGGAGAGTTCAGAGGAGAATGGCCGGACTGGTTTGGGCTGACAGAAAAGCTACAGTAGCTTAGATGACCACTCTGTACAACTGTGGTGAGTAGAAAAGTATCTCAGAATACACAGCATGTGGACCTTTGTGGCGGATGGCTACAGCAGCAGAAGGTCACATTGGGTTTCACTCCTGTTATCCAAGAACAGAAAGCTTAGACTACTGTGAGCACAGGCTCAAAAAAGCTGTACAGTTGAAGAATGGAAAAATATAGCCTGGTCTGATGAAGCTGCATTTCTGCTGAGGCATAAGGGTAGTAAGGTGAGAATTTGACACCAACCACATGAATTCATACATCCAACGTGCCTGGTGTTATCCATCCAGGCTGGTGATGGTTTAATGGTGTGAGAAATGTTTTCTTGGTACACTTTCAGGCCATTAATACCAATCAGTTATCACTTGAATGCCATGGCCCATCTGAGTATTGTTACTGACATTTGTGCATCCTTTCATGACCACAACTGACCCATCTTCTAATGGTAACTTTCAGCAAACTAATGCACCAAGTCACAAAGCAAAAGTCATCTCAAACTGATTTCCTGACCCTGACAATGAGTTCAGTGTTCTTCAGTGGCCTTTCCAGTCACAAGATCTGAATCCAATAAAAACCCTGGGGATGTGGTAGAACAGTAGATTTGTGGAATGAATGTACAATTGGCAAACCTGCAGAATTTGCATGATGTTAACATGTCAACATTAACCAGAACCTTAAGGGAATCTTTCCAACATCTTGTGGAATTCATACCATGAAGAACTAAGGCTGTTTATAGAGCAGAAGGAGGCCCTACCCAGTATTATTATAGGAGTCCTAAGAATTTGCTCAGTGAGTAGTCAGTGGTTACAGCATGATTTACCCATCAGTGTATACAGATACAGTACACAAACAACTTTCCGTCAGTATACTTCTACTTGAAATAGTCCCCTAGTTTTAGGTGTGTGTTTCAGGATACGACTTTGTTTGCTTCTGATGACTTCTGATTTTGTCTCACCCCATTGTTCTTGGTTACCGATTCCATGGTTTGATCTAACATTTTTGACCCCAATATTTGCCTTTTTGATCATACCTCTGCCTCTTTTATCATTCTCACAGTAATATTTGGATAAGTCTTGTGTTTCAACAATAATGCTTTCTACTGTAAGGATTAATTCAAGTGTGAATTATAACATAAAATAAGTTTTATACAATACTTATCTTGTACAAATGTGATACATTAGTCAAGATACATTTTAATTAAGTTACGTAATTGTTTTAAAATTTGTGGAGGTTGGTGTTGCATGTAACAAGGCTGTTTTGCCCAATGTTAAAGCTTTTCACTGAGAGGATGAATTATAGAGTGAGGAGACAAGTTGGGTTAATAGAATAAATGTATTATGAGACGCAAGTTCTTTGGGAATTATTATGAGCAGTAAAATAGGAAATGACCAAGGGCCTCATGCATAACGCCGTGTGTTGAATTCACACTAAAACATGGTGTACGGACAAAAGGGGAAATGTGCATATGCATAAAAAAATCCAGATGCATAAATCTGTGCGTACGCAAACTTCCATGTTCTTCCACTACATAAATTCCGGTCTGTGTGAAAAGTAAAGCACGTGCACGCGCCTGCTGCCACTCCCCAACTACTCCCAGAATTACTCCTCTTTGAATATGCAAATCAATATAAATAGCCCTTAAGCTCAGTGTTCTGTGAAAAGACAATGGCAAAAGCACGGGGGAAAATAGAAGATTTCAGCAATTACCAAGTGGAGGCAAGGAAAAACATACTATTTGTTGGTTTAAACAATGGTATAAACAACAAAAGGAAGTTGATTGAGTGACATAGAGTGTCTGAGAAAGTTGAAAGCCCAAGTTCACAAAGTCGCACACACCCTAAATAAAAAAGTTGTCAGATATCAAAGTCAATGTAAAAAGACGAATTGTAGCCCACCGCCTGAATGTCATATGAAAGCTTATTAGTGTACAGAGAAAAGAAAAAAAAATAGGGACACAGTGGGAAAAAAGCTCGAAATGTCAACTTTAATCTCTAAATTTCCACTTTAATCATGTAGTTTATTTTGTAATTAAAGTAGAACATCATAAACTTCATCTTTAAATCAATTAATTTACTAGTTTCTCAAATACCATCGTAACTAAAGTAGCACGTTAAATGCTTTGTTATGTATGTCTTCTTCTGCTCTATCTGTGTGAATCACTACGTGCTTCTTAAACGGGCTTTTTCTTCCTCCAACAGGACATAGAATCCATTACTTTCGTGATATTACAGCTCTCTGAATAATTCAAATATTGAGATGTATACTTGATTTCATTTTCACGATGATAGGAGTTAAAGCATGTTAATTAAATGTGGTGCAGAGATAGTGACGAACCGAACGAACCGTCCAGAGATTGTTCCTGCCTCTGGCAAGATGCTTGTTGCACCGTGTGCAACCTTTGATGAAATAATTTATTGCAGCAGTACTGTCTCTTTCAAACGTACTAACCTCCAATTCCTGTCCTTACTTTTCTTTCTCCAAGTAACTAATCTCCACACAATCAGCTCTGTAATAGATGTTAAGGCATCTATAAGCTTAGAATGCTGATTCTTCAAAACTTTTAAGGAACATTGAAAAATCTTCATAGTACATGTTTAATTATTCTATCCATCTATCCTTCCAGTGTCGTGCCAACCCCAGCAAGAATACAGCGCGAGGCAGAAATAATCCCTGAACGGGGCACCAGCTCCTTGCTAGCGCTGTGACACCGTGTCCTCACATGTTTAATTATTAACAATACAGATTATTTAAATGATGTTAGGGTGGCACGGTGGCGCAGTGGGTAGCACTGCTGTCTCGTAGATAGGGGACCTGGGTTCGCTTCCCGGGTCCTCCCTGCGTGGAGTTTGTATGTTCTCCCCGTGTCTGTGTGGGTTTCCTCCGGGTGCTCTGATTTCCTTTCACTGTCCAAAGACATGCAGGTTAGGTGCATTGGTGATTCTAAATTGTTTCTAGTGTGTGGTGGGTGTGTATGTGCGCGCCCTGCCCGGGGTTTGTTTCCTGCCTTGCACCCTGGGATTGGCTCCAGCAGACCCTGCGTTAGGATATAGCGGAATGGATGGACGGATAAATGATGTTAACATTTTATCTGTATAATGCAATAAACATATTTTGCTGCATTTCATCTTAAAAATGATATTGTCATCATATGTAAATACGTGCTTTATAAAGTGGCTCAGGTTGTACAATATTATAACTGTATCGCAAGTTTACAATGAGGTAATTGTACTTATAAGTGCAAACAGTTCTATAAGGAGCACTTGATGGACTGATTGATTGTGTTTAGAATTCTTGTGATGAAACTGTTTCTGAACCAAGAGGTCCATACAGTAAAGGCTCTAAAGCATTTGCCGTATGGAAGAAGTTCAAATAGCAGCATGGCTGAGGCAGCGTGTGCTAGATGCTGTATACTGATAATTCTCTTTCCAATCAGCTGTTGTAGAGCTGTGATTCCCCACTCAGATACAGTGATATAAATAAATACTCTGAGTGGTGCAGTGAGAGTAATATGGAAAAAGATGATCCGCTCTCACAACCCCTAACGGGAGCAGCTGAAAGAAGTAGAAGAAGAAGGTGCAGTGAGAGTAACAACGCTAAAGCATCTATGGCATTTGGAATAGTTTGGCCATTCCGTGGACCATTATATTGTTACAGGTTAATTACAATCAAATGCCTTGAACTAATAAACAATTTCAGCGTATATGATAAAGCCACGTCAGGGATGTGGATCTAAAAAAGAAAGGGAAACCACACAGGAACAGTAGCACTGCTTTGAAGCTGGGTGCTGCCAGTTTGCAAAACCGAGCGGAGAACTTGTGTACGCCAAGGATTTAGCTGGCGTGAAAATGTGCATGGCTTGACGTCATTTAGTTTTTATACATCATTATGTGAGCATGGAAACGGGTATACGCAACATTTTGTGCGTACGCACCATTTATACATGAGGCCCCAGAAGATGAAAATGTGCACTATTGAATGCAGAAAAAAGACTGAGTAACCAAAACTAAAGGACCAACTAAAATCCAAAAGTGGAAGATCAAAAGAAAATTCAAAAACCTGATGCTGGGGCCTTCTTGAAAAGAAACAATCAGTAAGACTATTTCAGAGAACGTGTGTACATTCACTGGCGGATATTTAAACTGCCAAATTTATATCATCACTTCTGGAGATATCATAAGCGAGACAGAATTGTCCACATGACACTACTCTGAGTGTTACATAAGCATTAAAAAATGTGAACCAAAAGAACAAAAGAACCTTTTTCAAAATATGCTTAATTCAAAAACTAACACAAAATTAGAATTCATGATGAAAGAGTCACACACTAAGTATAATTTTATTTGCAATGCATTGATGTCTCAGCCAGGATGGATGGTGTTCCCTTTCCCAGATGGGACTGGGAAATGGATGGACAGGGGGTCAGCCTTTCTGGATTTTATGCTTCCTTGGTACACTAGATAGCAGCGTCCCTGGGCTGATACACCCAAGCACATTCCCAAAGGGCATGCTGGGACCTTTAATCCTATTGGACAGCCCTATTGAGTTTTATGGGTTTTGCCAGGGGGGTGCTGCATGGAATGGCTGTCCATACTTTGAGGAGCTTCTGCCAGACCTGGAAGTGCTTCCTTTGTGTATTGTTGTGGCACTGGAATACTCCTGGGTTTGGTATAAAAGGGGCCTCTTCATGTCATTCAGGAAGTCTGAGTTGGTGGACAACAGTTACTGGAGGAGGGTGGGAGAAAGAGGAAGGAAGAAAGGATTTGTGACTTGTGTATTGAAGATACAAAGTTTAAATAAATAGATTTTTTCAACCTGTGACTTGTACTTATGCAGTTATGTCAAGAGTTTGGAGTCCTGAGACACCCTTTACTGGGCACAACATTACAACATTAATGATACAACAAAATTACCACTATGAAGGTCAGAAATCTTGTTGTTCAGACTATGCACATCTCAGAGCCTAATGGATTGCATGTCATTAGTGACTCTCTCCATACTGAGGATGGACCACAATAAACTGCTCAAAGTCACATGAATGCTTCTTGATCAGTCCATGCTTGTTAGTGAGTGGGATTCTGTGAAATCTGTGTGTAATTGAACTGTATTTTAGCAGTAGCAGGCAGAGAGGCTGGCTTCAAACATTTATTTAAATTTTCTTATTTAAGCAAATTCTGAGAATACTCAGGAAAGTTTTGGTGTTTTAGATGCCGTGACTGTTAAATGCTTCTGTGCGAACAGTGTTTCAAATGTATAATTCAATTTATGCACACTGACCTATCTTAAATTTCTGAAGAGACATTTGCTGCAGTACAAAGAGTGAATAAATACACAATGTTGCTCTTAAATTGTTGGGGAAAAAGTTAAATATGTACAGTATATAATAATGCAATTCTAAATTCTATACATTTAATAATGAAATGACATACTAACTTCTCCATTCATCATATCATACCTATGACACTTTTCTGCCTGTTCAGTTTCACCCTCCATACTTGGCAAGTTCTTCATGAGCCTTAGAGGATTTTTATTTTATATTTATCTTTTTTATATTGATTGTAGATCATGATTACAGAAAAGGTTAAAAAGCATTTTAAAAAACTGCAAGGTAAGAAAACATATTGCATAAGTTTGAGTATGTTAATAAATATTAGCAATGTAGTTAATCTGCAAATGGAACTAAAAATATTTGGTGTAATTGCAGTCAAAAGCAGAGGAGATACAGCAGTATTATAGATAAAGCTCTAGAAGAATTATATTGAATGGTCTAGTCACTGACCTGTGACACTTATACATTCTTCCTGTGCCTGCATCTTCTTTTTATCCTGTATTTTTGTGGTTTGTTTAATTGGCACAGAGTGACCAGAAGTAGGCTTAATCATGTGTGAGTGTGGCCTGGCTAGTTACTGCTTTGTGCCTGAAGTTGCCAGGCTAAACAAACAGCAATTGCTCTATGTAACTCTAAACTGGAAAAATAGGTTCAGACAATGAATTAATGAAAAGAAACTTTGACCCATTAAGTACAAAACACAGTGCTTTTCGTTTTTTGTCTTCATCTGACAGCTTGGATCTGGAGGCTGATCTTACAGAAACTGCAAAAATATGCAGAACATCACCTAAAACAAAGCATTAATGCTTTAGGGACCCTACCTGTCTTACAATATTCACTGGTGGTGCCATAAAATCACTTATCTCTTGGCTTTTCATGTGAATTTTAAAGAAATGTGGACTAGTGGAGTGTTGGTAGCTAAAAGGTTACAGTAGGAAGATAGGAAGGCATGATCATAATCTGAAATATCATGAATAGTGAGGAACGAACCCTGCTGAAGATGCTTTGCCTCTAGTTAGATGAAAATGTGAATATGTAATTAGGAACTTCGACAAACTCGTTGAAATGCATCAAAGTCAACGGAGAAAGAGAAACTGAACTAGTTTGTGTTACAATGTTACAGTGGTCAATGAAGTGTCCCTAAAAGATAGAGAAGCATGTGTCATATACGCTGGACTGATTATTCTAGCCAAAAAGGTAGCCATCCTGAGATAAAATTATACCTCGATTCCACAATACTCTGATTCCTTTATCTCTCTCTGCATCTCCTGAGCTCCAATCGCTATGATTAACTAACAACCATAGAGCCTGTGATGCAAGGAATCAGCATTATATATTTGGGGGGCTGTCCCTGTCACCACCCTGACCTACACTTCATATTGAGGAGCATGACATACTTAATCCTGTAGCGAAGACACAGCATACAATGAATCTATATAGAACAACAAAATATTTTCATTATTCTCTTACTGCTGTTAGCAAATGTATGCTGCAAATGAAAATATTGCATTTCCTTAAACACATATGTAGTGGAAATCCTGCTGCATTAAAAAAGCAGATCGGGCAGCACAGTGAAGAGGAAGATGGAGTATGCTTCCAATATGCATGCATGAAAGTGCTCTGCATGCCAGATGCAAATTGGAAAAGTTGCACAAATCGGGTAATGACATCCCCATCCAACATGGCTGCTACAGCTCTTTGATGTCACACTGCCCTTGTATGCAGGCATCATGGAGCACTGGGGAAAAAAAAGTTTATCTAAGCAAGAAAATTTTCCTGAAAATGTCATTGAGGAACCCAAAAAATTCACTACAAAATTCATTCAAAAATCAACAATACATATAAAAGCTAATCTTAAAGCGAAAGCGAGGTTGGGAGCATGCACCGATACAGCGCATTGCTGCACCCACCACACGACGATCTGCCTCAGGATCCCAAATTTTGACCTGAGTGCAGTTGTGCAATGGGTGACACCTCAGCATCACACAAGTTTGAATGGAGTGGAACAGTGTGAGCCTTTCCACAGTGGCTGGAGTGCCAGTCTTGCCACCAACCCCTGAGGTTTCCCTGCAAGTTGGAGGACCCGCTTGCAGGACTGGATGCAGGTAAACGTCATACCCAGGACGGTGCAATTGCAGGTTAATGTCCTTGCTCAAGGGCCGAATGGAGTAGAGTCACTTCTAGGGTTTACAGGATTCAGACCAGCAACTTTTCAATTGCTTGTGCAGATCCCTAGCCTTAGAGGTGATTAGAAAAAAAACAGTTATGAACATGCTGATTTAATCAGTTATATTATTCTTGGAAAATGGGTGACGCTGTGATACAACAGATAGCTTTGCCACCTTGTAGTATTTAGACCCCCCCCCCATCCCATTTTGGTTCCAAACTAGGGTACCTTCTTTGTGTACGGGAGTCAGAGATGAATGGAATGCTAAGCCTTTCCAGGGTGTATTTCTGCCACTTCCCCCAGCCAATTAAAGCCATTAATTAATCTATTAACCTAACACACACAAACACACATACACATCTTGAAGTCCTATGAAAACTTCACAAAACCTCAGAGTTGTGAGACAGCAGTGCTAACCCTGTGCCACCATGCTAGCTGCTACACATGTTAGTTATTAATAAAAGCAAATCTTGTATTTACATAAACTCATTTGCCCTCATGAAAATATAGCAATCCAACTTCATCTTTCATTGCCAGCCTAGCAAATTAGACTTAATTAAGTTACAAAGGAGTGGTGAGTACTGCCTGAACTCCAGGGGTCTTCTGCTTTGCTCTGATTTCCATTGGGAACATTCACATTAATAGAGTCCTAATTGAACATCAATAAGTCACCTTTCCCAAGGCACCAGTGCCCCCTGTTCAGATAGGCAGGGAAAATAAAGAGGTTGTCCTGTGATCAGAATGAAAATGGTTTAAGGGAACATCTAGTAATTGCCGTGTGAATTCTGCCCTAATGTATATAGTAGTAGCACAGTGTGGACTTTATCAAACATGCACAAGCACCCCCTCCCATGACTATAATAAATCAATTATGAAGGAAGACATCTTAGACTCTTAGCCAAAAACAGAATCATTTCATGCTTTTAGCAGAATTGCAAAACTGTCTCAGAATGAAATCAAGGACTGGTCCAAATCAAGGGAAGAGTGAGAGATGAGGGTATACAATAAGAGACACTTCTCTGTGTATCTTTTAATGGCATCTAATCAGAATGCTAAATGTTTGCCTCTATACAATACCCCTTAAAACAATACCTTCAAAACACACAAAGTTGCTCTATCATTGCCTGTACAACCACTTGGCTTGGGCGAAGGAATGTGCGGTAGTGAATTAAAACAAAATTCTCATGGTGAAGATGGAGGTCTTATAATAAAGCCATTTCTGCACTTTTCCACACAGCTTGAGTGCCATCATTAATAATGAAATAAAGACCTCTTTCTTGGAACAACGTCATTTTCTGCCCACCCCGCACACACACAAAAAAAAATACTGGAACATAATGCAAAGCTGAATACGCTGCAGCTGGGAAAAGCCAGCAATGGTGACAATGAGGACAAGCGGCATCTATCAAAAAAGAAATCTTTGTGTCCCACAGGTGTTCACTGGATCCACTCCCGTCGCATCCTGTGGGCATTATGCAAACTAATTCATTATGCATGCACCACACAATTAAAATTATTAGCTTCCTGTGTAAAGACGAGAGAGGTCCCTCGAAGACAAGTCCAAGGTCAGAGTGAAAACTGACATTTGATTTTATCAGTCTTGTTGTGGCAACAAATAGACAAGAAATAGCCTTGGATCAGCAACAGAAATGAAGTGACAAAAGGAACCTCATAATAATTTAAAGTCTTGGGTGTGAAGGACAGCTAAATTTACACTGACAGGAAAAAAAAAACCAAAGCTTCCTTTAAAGGAAAAATCACAAAACAATAAATTACTACATCAATATAGGCAAACAGCATTTTGTTTACACGCTGAGATGAATTTATACCCAGAAAACCCTGCAGTTTTATACCACAAGTTACATGCATATTCTGATACATGTATTGTCAATGATGTAATGTTACAGATATCACCAGTTTCCAAGTACTTGGATATATTGTATATGCGACACTGTTGGCATCATCTGGAGGAGTGTACCATACGATCTGAATCTGAAACAGGATCATTGGCTGGAACACATAGTAATACAGAAGCTTCTATCTAAATCTATAAGCAACATACTTGTACAAATTTATATTATTCGATACAAATTGCCAAGGAACAAAATTAGTTCCTTGCACCTGGTGCTTCTGAAAAAGAGCAGCTTTTATTTCCTGTTGAATAGACTAGACTATTGCTAAAGATGATAATGGTTGGAGGGAAATTCAGTTTCTCCATTGTGAGAACATTAAAGAGACTACAGAAACACTTTTGGTCATTTTTAAAGATTGCCAGGTAATGACTTGCAATATGAGCCTATGACACATTAAAGTAGGAATTTATTACATAAGAACATAAGACATTTGATAAACAAGAAGAGTTGGTTCAGTCCGTAAAGCTTGTTTATTTAACTACTGTAATAGCTAAACTGATAGTTGCCCTTCATGGCACCGGGCCATCCTCCAAAAATCTTCGCCTCACTGTGCATGCAGATGCACTCACACCTGCCTGCTGCCATTCCTGAGCAAGCTCTGCACTGGTGGTGCCCCGATCTGGAGCCATGAAAAAAGAATGGTACCAAAACATCCTATGAGAGCAACTACTCCCAACCATCCAAGAACAGTTTGGAGATGAACAATGCCTTTTCCAGCATGTGATGGAGTGCCATGCCATAAGGCAAAAGTGATAACTAAGTGGCTTATGGAACAAAACATCAAAATTTTGGGCCCATGGCCAGGAAACTCCCCAGACCTTAATCTCATCGGGAACTTGTGGTCAATCCTCAAGAGGCGGGTGGACAAACAAAAACCGACAAATTCTGACAAACTCCAAGCATCGACTATGCAAGAATGGGCTGCCATCAGTCAGGATTTGGCCCAGAAGCTGATTGACAGCATGCCAGGGTGAACTGCAGAGGTCTTGAAAAAGAAAGGAAAAACACTGCATATATTGACTTTGCTTAAACTTATTGTAATTGTCAATAAAAGCCTTTGAAACTTATGAAATGCATGTAATTATACTTCAGTATACCACAGAAACATCTGACAAAAAGATCCAAAAACACCGAAACAGCAAACTTTGTGAAAACCAATACTTGTGACATTCTCAAAACTTTTGGCCAAGACTGTACACATATGGCAAGAAATAGCGAGTATTTTGAATTACTCTATTACCTGTCTTCAACTGCTGATGTGGCTAATATGAGCATAAACAACTACATGTGTCATGAGATATTTTTTGTTGCTCATTTCTTTAAGAAAGTATTTATTTATTTCAGTCCCCCAAATGCAACATGAAATGTAGCTTGAAATGAAAACTAATTTTCCCCTGTCAAAGTTTAGAGGGTGAGCACTAGTGAGTACTGTGATTTGATTTGTGAATTGTCAATCGAGTGAGTGCTACCTGTATAGGCAGACACCACATTTCAGATGCAAACTCTTCAGAGGATGATGAATTCGGGGCTTCTTGAATTAAAGTAGCTGCTTCGTGCACTAATTCTAGCCAAAATTCTTTTGCACTTGTATCTGCCATGGACACACAATCACAAGTCTGAGTATGCATTGTGCTTGCCCTGGAAATCCTGTAACTCACAGGCATGTGCAAAGTTACAACTACGAGTATCTCCTCTACCCAGGATTCACCAGTCAAAAAAATAGTACTCACTAGCGTCCATCCTCTAATCATTTACTGGTGAAAATAGCAAGCCTTACTTCAAGCCGGTGTTTTATAATGTGTGTGGTGTCACTAAAATACATTGAATAAATGAATGAATAATTAAATAAATGCATAAAGAACTTAACAAGCAAAAACATAGTTCATGAAACGTTAAATTATTTAAGTATCACTGTTTTTATTGATTTATCTACCCATCTATATTGTCAAGGAAATTAGATCTTTAACAGAAAAAAAGGGTAACATTTGTATGATTTGTATTAATTTTTTGTGGTTCTTTTTGTATTTATTAGATTACTCCCTTTATAGTTAATCACAGTAGTATACTGTTGGACAATCAAGAAACTGCAGCTATTATATCATCAAGTGTGGCATTTGAATTTTATGGCCAGGGTGCACTGTTATTAGCATTATTTTTAAATTCAAATCCAGAACTTATTCACAAACAGACATCATTAAGACTCATTGTTGAAGATGACTTAAAGACAGTCCATAGCACTCCACGCTGCTTGGGTCAGACATCCAGATGTAGTTAGTAACAGTGATCACTCAAAAAAAGATGCTAGTAGCTCATGGGTTGAGGTATTCCCTGGTTATTCATACAGATGGTGAAACCATGATAGACCTTAAACATGGTAGAAGCTTCTTAAATACTTCTCATATGTGCACCTTAATTTAGCTTTCATTATTAGCAGCAATGGCCTATGTGTACCACAATACAATGGACTGACTACCTGATTCCTCCGGAATATACAACAGTTTCAAAGAATTTTCTGTGGCCAGCAAAGCTTCCATTGATTCTCATTCTTCAACATACATATTGTTAGTTAGAAATTTTCTTCAGAAATGTCTGGAAACTAAATGCCATTCCAGAATAGTCATTCTTTTTCCCATTAATAATTTAATGTGTGGATGTACTATATTAAATATTCTCAGGTTACATTTCTTTGACACATTCACTATTGTGACAGTCTAATTTATTGTCTGACTTTGACACATTAGCTTTTGTGACTAATTTATAGTCTCTTCTGCCCACACAGCATTTCTGTAGTCATACATATGAGCAAAATGTAACAGATTCCTCTTGTGTTTGATGGCTGGTAAAGCACTCCTTCCCACTAGCTCCCCTTTATTTTCCCCTAAAACACTCTATTTGACCAGTAGTTTTGTCCAAATGAATCCTGCCTTTTAAAAGTTTGCTATTTCATGCAGAGAGAGTCATACTTTCAGTTTAGTTAAACCATCTCTTTACCTGACTAAATGATACTTGGGATAGTCAGCTCTTCTACTCCTCAGAAATTACTTTCTAATAAAGCAATTAACATTTCTTAAAAATAATTCTCCAAAAAATTGTACATGCCATATAGTCTAAAAATTGGTAAATAAATACGAATCAAATATTAAAGTTTGCAGAAAGATGTTAAGCTTTGCATCATGCCAGGTCAGGTCAGTTCTTGTCCACTAAGAGAATATCAAAGAGTGTCCAAAGTTTTGAAAATGATTTTACACACTGAATGATGCTTTGGAGACTTAACTATACGTGGGATAACACTGAAAGAAATAAACCTAAAGAATAAAAATATTCAAGTATTAAATATGTATGACACCCTAGTTTGCTCCTGTGGCTGGCCACAGAAGCGACAGGTTTACAAAAGGTAAAATTTGGGCCGCCAACCAGATCGTCCCATTTAATGTGCACTAATTCAAAACAAAAGAAGCTCTCTTTAGAATATTTAGGGAGAAAACAAACAAACGTTATTGGCTTGCTAGCCACAAGTTAGGTCAGTCTAGTTGGACGCTCTGTCCAGTGGGTAGATCTTGCCAAAATGACACCTCCTTCTGAGAAGCCAGGGCTTTTATGGAGCGTAAACTGTAAAAGGCAGATTCAGTTGCCCTCACTGGCTGGTTTCATGGCACTGTGGAGAAAGAAGGAGATGACAGTGTTAGCGATAGTGCCCCTCTAATCCCAGGTGGTGTATTACATACCTTGACAGAGCCTTCTGACACACATGTGTTACAGTTCCCTATAAAACAAGTAACAAATAAACCCACGTCCACATTCTGCTGTCTCTAGATTAGCTGGATTACAAATGTGAGACATGTTGCTGAAGACACCAAGACAAAGTGTTCTCCATAAACATGAATGCAGGAAAGTACTGATCGGAGTAACATTTAAAAATGGACTAAGCAACACCTATCTATTCAATTATTTATTTCACAATAGAGAAATAAATTAGTTCAGCTAAACAGTTCACTTGTAACTTTGGATGGATGCATCTAAATAAAGTGATTCCCAAATTAAGGATAAAAATGTGCATTTCCATGCCGTAGTTATGTCCAGTGATCAGTGATTGGCCAATGCCTTTATCCAAAGCAACTTACAGCATTTGAGAGACAATTAGTTACATTTCTTTTCTTTTTGCAGTTGAAGTACAGGAGGGTGAAGTGACTTGCTCAGGCTCATACAGTGTCAGTGGGGATAATTGAACCCAAAACCTCAGTGATTGAAGTCCGAAGCCTTAATTAATCACTGCCTGCCTGAAACACTGTAATCTGCAGATAATGGTGCTGTGAGTTTGGTTTAGTGTAAGGTTAATGCTTGTGCATAATATAACAGGGTAATTCATTCATATCTAGATAACTTTTTATTTTCCTTGCTTGCATGTTATACTTTCACAATTGGGAAGACCATTTAACTCACCCGTTACAACTTAAAGCACTGAGAGAAGTGAGGCGCTGATGCACTGTTTCTGCTTGTGCCCAGGATGCAGGGAAGACTTCATAAAGCAGAAACAGCTTGCTGATACAGAGGTTTCTGTGTGAATCTCACCGGACTTGCTGATGAAGGACTGCAATATAGTGTGTGCACAAGCAGCCATCGACAGTGACTTCCTACCTGCTGGTGCTTCAGTAACTTTAATTTGGGAGCTATCAGAGATGAAAAAAGGAAACTATACAAAATATACAAGCTGATGTAACAGAAGTCAAGGTAAAACTGAAACAGTACACTAACTTGTTGTGAAGTCAGAGAGATTTTTTCTTCATTTTTAGATAGACAAGTTTGCAAATTTCCCAATGCTTTTCAATATGAGATTTTGACATTTTAAAACTATGTATAGTGCAATCTGTTTAAGATATCTCAACAAAGATTAAATCATCCTGCAAATGTCCTGGAAAAATAAGTGTGCCACATTTTAACAAAATTTGTCCATTTGGGCTAACCTTTTTCATGCAGAAAGACAGACAGACAGATGTGGATGTCACATATGTGACTGCATATAAAAATACACATACAAATTGCTACAGCTAATTAAAACTCAATGCAAGTAACATGAGTGAACATCAGCAACTCTAAAAATTGTATGTTATGTTAAAATTGTAAATCCTAAATACTGATTTAAATGCTGAGAGTGATGAGGGTTGTTTAATATTACTAGATAGGTCATTTCAGGGTTTGGGTTCTCTGTAGCTAAAGCCTCTGACTCCTACTCTAGCTCCTATTTGTTCTCCAAATTTCAAGAATGACTCTCTGTATGAAATGATTACCAGTGTAATGAACAGTGAGGTATGTTACCGGTGCATTAGATCTCATTTTAATAACTCTTGATTTTATAATCTGTAGTGCGGTTACTGCAATAATGTTTCCTGATATTTTATAACATTTTCATTCTTTTATATTTATAAGGTTGTATTTCTTCCATTGACTAGTAGTAAATGAGCTATACATCTGGTGAAATATCAGAAACTGTGTACCCTAACATTTTCACACTTTTGCTTGTATATTGCACAATATGGCAGGTACGCATTAATAGAAAGCAACCAATTTTAGGATATCAGAAGTACTTTTGACCCCACCTTCGTACTCTTTCATCAGCTTTTCATCAGGAAACTGTACATAACTTTATTAGAACCTCAATATCCTTTGCAGTCTCTTACATAATGTGCAGCAACTGTCCAGAAGAAGAGGTTGAAGCCAACAATTGCATGTCATTTTCTCTAAAGCATAATAAGGATTTGGACTTTATCAAGTACACTGCACATAAACAGTTCTGCCTTCTACAGAATCAGCCTTACATTCCACATATATTGCTGTATATCTCTTTGTGTGTCTTTTAATTAGAATATAAATGACTCATTGGATTAGTGTCCTGTCCAGGGTTTGCTCCTGCTTTGCATGCTATACTAGCTGGGATGGACTCAGGCTTCCCTGTGGCCCTACTGAGAATGAAGCACATTTGGACTTGACTTATTATCTTGACATTTGAAAATTTGCAAATTTCACTGTGCATAGAGAATATTATGTGTGTAGGTTATTTTTGTTATTGCCTGTTGGCAGTTAAGTTAAGTGCTCCATGGTCTTGCCCTTTTTTGCACCATCATTCCTTCTTTGGGTGTGTTTCACTTGAAAAGAGCAAAGAAACACGGCTTCTTTGCTTTATTTGATTTTCTATCATAATATACAATGTACTGAACGCACTTCTACCTGTGAGACAAACTGTAAGTTAAGAAAAAACAACATAACATTCTCAAACCAGCTTAATCGGCTTTAGGGTTGCAAGGCCGAAGCCTTTGCTGGCAGGACTGAACACAAGGCAAGATGCTGCCTGCAACAGCACCCTAGTCCAGTGCAAAGCCTACCAACTCATTCAAATTGGGGCTAGTTTAGAGTCACCAATATGTTGGGACTGAGGGAGGAAATTCTCATGTATCTGGATGAATTTCACACATGATACATAAAGTGTAAGTAAACTGAACGTGAACAATGACCTGGTGCAGGGTCTTGAGCCACAAATCTGGATCTGTGAAGCAGCAGTGCTAACTTCTGTGCTATCATGACATCTGTTGTTATTAATTTTTTTTTTACTTTGTGATGGTTGCTGTTTACTGGAAACCAAGCGTCTTGAGCATGGAAAGGCACTATATAAATAAAATATATTATTATTATCATTATTAACCCACCAGGTTCCTTAGGTCTTATTGTATAATGGCCAGGTTTTTACAAAATATGAGGACAGTTCCAAGGAGGGCGATCTTATGCACCTTGTCGGCACTTGCTTATCAGTGCCAGCTCCATGGCTAGAATTGCACAAGCCTTTGTGTTTGACATACATGAAGCTAGCTGCCTGATTATGTTGCTAAGTGTAATCTTTTTGGCACAGCAAAAATATGACTGATATGCTCTTGTTGTTGCAGGCATATTGTGATTTTCCTATGTACCCCTACAGTATCTCAAATATATTCTTCTAATGATAGTGTGTGCTTGGTGGCTGATCCTAAGCTGCCATGAGGAGACTTCCTGTCTGGCCATACTGCCTAGAGCATCACAGTCTTCCAGAGGTCAGTTTCTTGTTGAAACAGGCATTCAACGTCTATCTGTAGAACTGACCATGAAGTGGTTTCAACATGAGAGTGCTGATTTTTTTGCCCGATTGGTGAAGTTTTCAGCATTCTCTTGATGGCCTTGAGACTCGAGAAGTATTGGGCTTAAAGTATCAACACCATTATTATTATTTTTTCTGATGCCTTATATCTCCAGGAAAACATAACATCAGATCAGCTCATACTTGTGTGGAGCTGACTTATGCTTCCTGTACCTGCTAGTGGGTATGACAGTTTCTTTGGCAATTTTAAACTGTGCCAGCTGGAGTAAATGTGGGTTGAATACACCCTGTGCTGGATCACAGCCTGCTGTTCAGCTAATTTTCCCAGTGTAAGTTATCGCTGCTTGCAACCCTAAACTGGACTAACTGGGTTTGAAAAGCAAACATGGACTGATAAAAATAAGAAGAAAAAGAACATTTAAGAACTACCTGTATCATCATAGTGGATCAGCTGGAATAAAAAATATGAACAAGTTGGCTCAGAAGTTTGTTTTGGGTGTCCAAGGTAAAAAAAGCTTGGCTGCCTAATGAGTACGTTTTACCAGATATCTTTCAGAATTTAACAAAAGAGTTTTAAGAAAAATAATCATTAATCAAGCATCATTGAGTGTAAGGCAGAGATCACATTGGAGTGTCACATTGATCACATTGCAGTCATTCATAGGGAATACTTGAATGCCCACCCACACTCAGTCATATTGAGACCAATTTAGAGTTGCCAATCCATGTACCACACAAGTCTTTGGGAATGCTGGAAAAAAAATCCACACTGTAATAGAGGGCATGTGCAAATTTCCCAGGCGCAAGATTTGACCCCAAGATGCTGAGTGCATTGAGGAAGCAACACTATCCATTGTACCACCTGTAAGTGCCATAGAGGACAGACGGGCATCCCGGCCAGGATCGAGACTGATTTCTTTTCTGGAATCAAGAAGTAATGGACAGACTTGGTTGAAGGTGGATACTGCGTGCAGTTCCTACCCCCTCATGGAAGGTGGCAGTGTTCCTCTAGGCTGATCCCTATTAGGACACCTGCAGGTTTGCTTGGGAATTGGAGGGCAGCAGTGTAGCCCTGTCAGGGTCCTTGGGTGCCACCAGAGAGCATTATTGAGGTAGGACACCACCTGGCTTTCACGTAACCTAGAAGTTCTCCCAACATGCAGTGCAGTGACAACAGAAGCAATTACTCACATCGGGGAGTCAGAGTTGGGAGTCCGGAGTTATTTTGGGTAATATTGTGTCTGAGGTTTGTGGCTCAGTGGACACTCTCTTTATGGCTACACACAAAACAAAAAACACATTACATATTCTAATGCTCAATCTGGAAATTTCAGACTCAAGAAGCTGCTTAATCCCTTCCTTTACTAGCTAAATAGGAATCAATGTTCCAGTATTCATCGGTGGTCTTCACATAACTCATAATGAGAAAATAATGCTTTCTAGGTAAACACAGCAGCAGTACGACTACATCCGCTAAACAATGAAACCTCTTTTTTCATTTTTACATTATATAAGAAAGTAGACTGATCAAATACATGGGAAAGATGCTATATAAATGAAATTTATTATTATTATTATTATTGCACAAATTACCAGTAAAGGAAACCTTAGACTGGAGGCACAGAGGGTTAGTCCTTTTAATCTTGTGATTAACACAGCTTTCTACCAATTGTTATTAATTGGTCAATGGTGAATTAATAATTCATTTCTAACTATAATGCTATTGCATCAAATAAAATTCTTAGACAGCAAGAAAAAAATAACAATGACCAGTGTAGATAAATGGAAAAGAGCAGGACTGTTGTGAATAAGCACAATGAGCTTCTTTTGGCAATAAAGTACTTCATCCCTCTGCTTTCTGTCTTTTACTATCATAGAAATGTTAAAGGGAAAACCATTTCTTCAAAGACTACAGCACGAAAAGCAGAGGTGACTTTCAGAGAGCAGAAGTTAACAGCATTGCCCCCTACAAGCGCCACAAGCTTTGTCCTAAAATATGTGCAAATTAACACAATTAAGCAATTTTCTTTCATTAGCTGACTCCTCATTATCCCCCTCGAGCAGTTCTTCAAACCTATAATTTCAGAGCAGCCCCCGTGACGTGCTCACAGGCGGGATTCCCTGCAGCTCCAGTCTAATTATCACTCGGTGACATGAGGCTGTATTCTCGGCAGGATCCTGTTTTATGGCAGTGCTACAGGATCTTTAATTACTGCTCTCAATAGCTCACACCACTGCTTTCTCTCCTCTTCACGGCATTGTCATTTTTATTTTCTCCCTTATAATTAAAAGCTATACATTTAATATTTTTGCGGTTTTTCAAGACTTTATTGTTGCTATATGCAAGTTAAGTAATCTTCCACTAACTAAAAATTGAAACCAGGGATTAAGTTCACATTGCAGTGGAGATGGATTTATGCATTTACTTCATTAACCCACAAAGTTCATACTTCAAGTGGTGCTTCCACATTATGTTCAGCTGGTGAAATCATAAAGTTAAAGAAGATGGAGTAAGTTTGATGAACTAAAACTCTCTTGTATCATTATAAAGTTCCAAAAGAATGTTTTATTTTGGCTGTGTAATCAGTTGTGTAATTTTTCTGTTCATTCTGTAATTGCATAATTGTGCAGTAATTACACATTCACTTGAAACTTACATGGGAAATGTAATTGTAAAATATTTTGCACTGTGTTTGAACTTTTAATGTTTCTACCAATCCAGTCATAAATATTGTGCTGTTTATTCTGGTGAATGCAGTGATTTCTCCTGAACCACTTTCTGGATTCCTTTGTTATAATCAAGTCCAGTTGTAAACTCTGGCAGTCAGTACGTAGAACGTTAAGAAAATTGTAAATGTAGGGTTGGAACAGTAATCTAATAAATTGCTGTCAAGTTCATTTTTATACTCTAACAAAATATTTTCAAAAATGCTCTAGAACAATAATAATAATGATGACAATAAATAATTACATTTATATAGTGCTTTTCTCGCTACCCAAAACACTTTACATAAAAGAAGGGAACTACTTGAGCCACCACCAATGTGTAATATCCACCTGGATGATGTGACCACAGCCATTCTTGCACCAGTATGCTCACCACAAATTAGCTATTATGTGGTGAAGGGGTGTGAGAGATAGCCAAAAAGAGACAGAAG
Organism: Polypterus bichir lapradei; assembly: GCA_026402145.1. Taxonomy (NCBI): domain Eukaryota; kingdom Metazoa; phylum Chordata; class Cladistia; order Polypteriformes; family Polypteridae; genus Polypterus; species Polypterus bichir. Next base: position 14,257,605 of record JANRMT010062848.1, on the reverse strand, counting down.
ACAATTCATGAGGCCGTGATGAGCAGTTTTGCCAGTACATCAACATAAATCCTACTCTTTTCGAAGATGCTCAGAGATCTTTAATGACCACAGAGAGCCTGGACCCTGGTTTTATGTCTTATCAAAAGGACATTGCCATATTTACAGTACAGCATTGCTGTCACTGAACTGGGACATTAGGAATCCACACACTGACCACAAGGTACATTTTCCTTGCTGACCTCACCAACTTCTCTTCCAGAAACAATCCAAGCTTTTCCAAGATGGTTTCCCATCCAAGTACTGGTCAGAACTGAACAGGCTTAGCTTCAAATGAATGACCTCTTCTGAAGCTCAGGTGATATGGTAATCCCATTGGTGTACAAAGCTGATCTGGGTAAAATTGCAAAATACCATTTTATAAACAAACTTTTTTCCATTACAAGGCCATTAGAAACTGTTGCTTCTCCTTGCAGCATATTAAGAAAGAATCTGAGACTGGAACTCTACTTTTCAAAAAGCCATAAACAAAATTTAAGGGCTTTAGTCTGTTTGTGCATTAATAAGGTTGGGAGCATGAGTTAACAGCACTTTTATACATCCACCACACAACCAACCACCTGAATTGGGACCCGAGTGCAGTGAGTGATACCTCAGCACCACACTGGAACAGTGTGAGGTTTTCTTTATGGTTGCTAGAGTGCAAATCCTGCCACTAACCACCACGTTTTCCCTGTAAGTGGCAGGACCTTCATGCAGGGCTAGATGCAGATTAATTTCACACCCAGGATGAAGCAGTTGCAGGTTAGGGGTCTTACTTGAGGGGCCCAATGGAGCTGAGCCACTTCTGGTGTTTACAGGATTCGAACCGGCAACCTTCCCATTGCCGGTGCAGATCCTTAGCCTCAGGGCTGCCTATGCTAATGAGAAGAAAAAATATTATTTACTATATGAATGAGTACATTTAAATAAATGTTAATGTATAGGCTGTGTGAAAAGGCAAGATTAATCTTCTGTAGACACAAAGCTCAATTCTGTGTAGTGAAACATGATTTACAGTAGAAGTTCCATGACGATTTTACTGTAAATTGTGCAAAATATACAATTTACTGTAAATGGAAGAGTTTCAAAGAGCACTGCTCACTATAGTCTACATGGAGCTAAGGTTATTGAAGAACAATGTTACATAAAGTTTCCACTTTTTATATGTGCATTTTTTTCCTTATTTTGTGACTCATCATCCTACCCTACAATTTCCAAACCTTCTTGTTAAGTGACAGCAAGACACAGTAAAACACAACCAGAATGACATCAAAATAAAGTAAAAAAACAGTTTCCATCAGAGTGATTTCTCCTGACCAGGCCCTGTTGATGGAGAAGGTTTATTTGTTTTTATTGTGGAACAAAGTACTGACAGATGAATGCAGGCTATGATACAAATATGAATAATACCTTTTGGGACCAAATGTATCAGAACTGTGACAATGCAAACTGCAGTGCTGAAAAAATAAATCTTTTGCAAGTAAAAAAAATATCTAATATAATTGTCATGAGTAGGTAGTGCATTAGTAATTTGAAGTACAAGGCTGTTAGTTTTCATTGTAAAGAAATGTATTCCAATGCTAGGCACCTTTTTACAGTTTATATGTTTAATATATTATATACAATAAATATTGATAAAAAAAATACTTCACAGAATTGGTGCACTACTTATACCAATTGCATTGCTTGGTTATTAGAGTTCATAATTACAATAAAAACACCATTCAATTGCATTGTGTTGCTGGAGAGACTGCAGCTGGTTTCTGACTTTATTTATTTAAATTCAAGAAAAGGACTGGATGTTATAATCCCTAATGTCTCTGCATCACAATTGTCTTCTGACGGAGTTGTTTTGTAGATGACCAGTATGCGACGTTGTCACAACACGGACACATTGTCAGTTGTGCACATCCACATCATTGGGTGTTTCAGCCTTTTATCACAAGACACCCAAATGGGCTGATCAGAGCTGTGTGTGTGTCTCATGGTCAGCTGGTCACCTTGACAGTCCAAGTGGCATCTTTCCTTTTTCCGGCCACAGCTAATGGGTGCTCCTTTCAGTGGGGATGGCCAGCAGTTTGATTGCTTTCCTGTGGGCATGCCCTCAGACACCTATTTCCCTGAGCAACTTTGCTGTCAACTTTGCTAACCCACTTCAAATGGGTGTATTTTTACCTTCCAACCTCTGCCCTGTGCTTCATCTGCTAGGTTGGAGTACCACAATTAATTACGTTCATAAGCTACAGCAACCACATCCTCCCATTGGACTGTTAGCTCAATGACATAGGCACGTTTACTGGAGTTGGACTAGAAAACCAGGTCTGGTCACAGGGTGGTTGCTGCAATCTCCGATGGGAAAATAAGTCTCTGGCCTTGGTCCATTCACATTTCCCAGTCCCTGGCTGCATTCAGTGGTCCTGACTTGTGAGGTGAGGGGTTTGTCTTCAAATTATCCACTTCACAAATAAAGGATGGAGGTTGTTGGAGCACTGCCTGGTTGTTAAGAGGTATGGCATTGATGGTTACTTGCTTGCACTCAGGTTCGGCTGCCAAGCACTTTAACGTTTGAATGTGCTGCTAGGTGTTTCTACCTTGTGTAAGGCTGGTCTTGCATCCGACCAAGATGTGCTTATGGGTTGCTGGAGCTGTATACAGTGGACAAGCTGGGTTCTCTTCCAGCCAGATAGTTAAGTTTATGGAAGAGGGCAGGACGTCATATGTGGCCTTGATGATTAAACACGGCCTATTTGACTCCACAGTTTATTCCATGTGGGTTTCTTCTTCTCAACACCCTCCCACATCATCTAGAAGCCTTGTCTCACGTGACTTATGGTTTTGGACCACCTGCCTGCTTCTTCCTGTTGATGCACTTCCTGTATTACAATAGTCCAATGTTCATTCAGTGTTGCCTTCCGCCAGGTAGAATTTTTTGTTCCCAGGCCAAAGCATGTTCTGCCATGTTGGATGTGGCCTACTAAATCTCAGGGCAGATTTAGCATTCGGTACAGCTGTGGTTGGAGTGTACTTCTTTGCTATTGCCAGGGTAGGAGCAACTCTTCTCACCACTGGGTCCTAAGATTTTGTGAGAGACACGTCCAGCCTTGCCTTGGCACATTTGAATTCTTCCACTAGGATAGCGATTGGCAATGAGAAGGCTCCAATCCCATAGATTCCAGTGCTGCCTAGGCACCTTGGTAGTCCCAGCCGTTTCCTCACTGGTGAGTTCACCAGTCTCTCTTGTCACTTGGCATGCAATAATGTTACCTTGTACAATAACTGATCCAGCAATGGATGGCAGACACTTCCTTAACACTGAGGGACGGTTAAAAGACCATTACACCATTATAATCTGCTAAAAACTAGTTCAGTTCCCTTACCTTTCTGTGATTTTGCCAAACTCACGGTGGAATGAACTACACAGGGTTTTGCTCACTTTGTAAAAAGCACATTTTTCCTTAAACAATTAGTCTCCCACATTTTAATTTATAGCATAATTCAGCTTCCTAACCAATGCTCTCATAAAAGTGTTTTTTGAAGGCTCGCCCTTTACTTCCCATTACCACCAACCTTAGCAGTTTTCTGATCCATACTTCCCAATAAAATATAGCAGCCAATGCTTCACTTGTGACTGTATCTCTATTTCAGGTCACCGTGGTGTGGACACACAGACAGTCTCAGGTTCAAACAACAGATTTTATTTGTTCAAATACCTTTGTATACAATACATTATGTAAATGGATAATGAGTCCTTTGTTTGTCTCTCCTCTTCTCCCAACTCCCTTTCCTCTCACAAGTGTTATGCTCTGCCACCTGATTCTGATTCCTCGAGGCAAAGCAGAGCAGTTCTCTTTAAACCGGAACCTGGGAGTACTACTAGTATCCACAGTTTGATGGAAGTAATTCTGGGTCAGGCAGAAGTTTCTAGAAAGCAGGCATGATTTCTCCCTACAGCTCCCCCTGAAGGTAGCCATGATATGCAAAAGGACTGCACCAAGGGACCACACTTCCCAGCATGCCTGTGGGCTGGGCCGGATTAAGACGAAATTGGGCCTGATGCTGCAGCACAAAAAAGGCCTATTTTTTCTCTGCATTGGTGCATGTGCATTCGACACTCACCATACATGCGCACTCAGACCGACCAAGGAGCCTTAATTGCTTGTGACGCAACCAGCCAGGCTTTATTGACTGATGTCTATACTGATGTCACCCACCTTTAGTCTACATTTACCTAAAAGAATATGAATATGTACACTGGTTGTACTTTTTCAGAAGATATTTCTATCTTTACACATTATAGCTTTCTAGAAGAGTTTGACATTTCTACATGTGTATTTCTTATTGTTTATTAATTTTACTGCTATTATAGTGATGTAATCTATTTTTTCGATAATACCCTTTGATTTATGACTAGTTTTTCTGTCTGGTTACAGCCACGTTGTTTATGGTGCAAATGCCTGTTGCCAGTCATGTGACACAGGAGTCACATAATGTATTGAGCCATCACTTCCTGTCTATTTAAGATGGTGACATGCACCTGCTTTTCCTGATGAACAAATTGTGTGTTATTGTGAGTTAGGATTAAAAACCCAAGGTAGTCTTAGCATTTTTCTGACTTCAGATCTGCATTGTTTTCTATCCCTGTTTTGAACTCTGGGTTTTTGTTTATCTCCTCTAGTTTCTGACCACCTGCCTACCCCTGACCACATATTTGTCTTTCCTAAAATGGAGCCTTCCATCTTCTGGTACTTTCCACTTAACAAAAATCTTTATGCTGAGCACTTCAGCCTTCTCGGTGTTCACAACATTTTCCAGCATTAACACATACAGTTCTTATGCTTTTCTATTACTTTTTGTATTGCTGTGAAAATGATAAACAACTTTGACATTTAATCCATGTTCCTGAATCATCAATGCGATTTCATTCCTTTGTTAATTTCAATTTATAGAAGTCAAATTTCTGGCATAGTCACATAAACTGAAACAGCCTATTGAAGTTTAAAGAAAATATAAATTAGCATTTTGCATTCACATATTCTTTTGAAAACACTGCCCTCTCACAGCTTACATGGTTATAAATATACAGAAGAGGCCGCTAATATTGTCCAGTAGCAAATATTTCCAATTGTATACAATAAGTAAGTTTAAAGTACATGGTACCATATGGTGATACACAGCAATCAATTAAAAAAACATATTAAAAGATGTATAATCCCATTACTATATTACAATCCTATTACTATATTAAAAAAGTCATACTTGTTTTGTACAGTAGCGTGTGCAGGAGAGTGGCCAGTTAACTTTTCTTTTTTATTGCTGCATGACTGAAATCTGATGTCATTTAATATTTTTCAATGATTATCTCAGTAATGTTACTGAAGTGTCTGAACAATTTTGCTGTTTGGAAAATACAGCATTACTTTTTTCCAAGAAGCACTATTGTATACAGTATGTCTCTCAACACATTAAAATTATCCCAGAATAATTGCAAACTGTTCCAAATGTTTTATTATCCCAGTGAAGCAAGGTTAAGGAGGACAAATTCTAAAAACTGCCCACTTGCCTTTCTTCTGTCTGCTTCACTTTCTGCTGATTTCCTTTGTTCCCCATCCAAATGAGAAGCTCTTCCTCTGACAGATAGGAAGGCTCAATGCAATTTTCTTCAAATTTGCCAGCAGGCCCAGATCGTAACCAGTCACTGTCTGGAACTTGACATCTACTACTGATTTATTTTTTACCTTTTTCAGGGAAGCTTAAAGAGTTTTTTACTCTTACTATTGTATATTTGTATTATGTTTTTACCCAAGTAGCCTTACAACTTCACAATACATTCTAGCTGTTTACAGATTTTTTTTTTCAGCTGGAGCACAGGTTAAGTGATGCGTCTGTGGGCACACAGGACTCACATGTAGGAGGTGACCCTGTAGCTTTGAGGAGTCAAGACAAATAGCTCAGCCACTACACCAAACTGTCTACCTATGTTAAAATGCAAAGTCAATAAACAAGAGAAAAGATGGAATGGGAGTGCAGCAGCCTTCATAAACGGTTTTAGGGAACAGGACTTGTTTGCATTGTTCTTGTAGGTTGTAAAGTTCCATCAATATTCTCCAGATATATATTTTAACCTGGTATACAGTGGTGTGAAAAACTATTTGCCCCCTTCCTGATTTCTTATTCTTTTGCATGTTTGTCACACAAAATGTTTCTGATCATCAAACACATGTAACCATTAGTCAAATATAACACAAGTAAACACAAAATGCAGTTTTTAAATGATGGTTTTTATTATTTAGGGAGAAAAAAAATCCAAACCTACATGGCCCTGTGTGAAAAAGTAATTGCCCCCTTGTTAAAAAATAACCTAACTGTGGTGTATCACACCTGAGTTCAATTTCCGTAGCCACCCCCAGGCCTGATTACTGCCACACCTGTTTCAATCAAGAAATCACTTAAATAGGAGCTGCCTGACACAGAGAAGTAGACCAAAAGCACCTCAAAAGCTAGACATCATGCCAAGATCCAAAGAAATTCAGGAACAAATGAGAACAGAAGTAATTGAGATCTATCAGTCTGGTAAAGGTTATAAAGCCATTTCTAAAGCTTTGGGACTCCAGCGAACCACAGTGAGAGCCATTATCCACAAATGGCAAAAACTTGGAACAGTGGTGAACCTTCCCAGGAGTGGCCGGCCGACCAAAATTACCCCAAGAGCGCAGAGACGACTCATCCGAGAGGTCACAAAAGACCCCAGGACAACATCTAAAGAACTGCAGGCCTCACTTGCCTCAATTAAGGTCAGTGTTCACGACTCCACCATAAGAAAGAGACTGGGCAAAAACGGCCTGCATGGCAGATTTCCAAGACGCAAACCACTGTTAAACAAAAAGAACATTAGGGCTCGTCTCAATTTTGCTAAGAAACATCTCAATGATTGCCAAGACTTTTGGGAAAATACCTTGTGGACTGATGAGACAAAAGTTGAACTTTTTGGAAGGCAAATGTCCCGTTACATCTGGCGTAAAAGGAACACAGCATTTCAGAAAAAGAACATCATACCAACAGTAAAATATGGTGGTGGTAGTGTGATGGTCTGGGGTTGTTTTGCTGCTTCAGGACCTGGAAGGCTTGCTGTGATAGATGGAACCATGAATTCTACTGTCTACCAAAAAATCCTGAAGGAGAATGTCCGGCCATCTGTTCGTCAACTCAAGCTGAAGCGATCTTGGGTGCTGCAACAGGACAATGACCCAAAACACACCAGCAAATCCACCTCTGAATGGCTGAAGAAAAACAAAATGAAGACTTTGGAGTGGCCTAGTCAAAGTCCTGACCTGAATCCAATTGAGATGCTATGGCATGACCTTAAAAAGGCGGTTCATGCTAGAAAACCCTCAAATAAAGCTGAATTACAACAATTCTGCAAAGATGAGTGGGCCAAAATTCCTCCAGAGTGCTGTAAAAGACTCATTGCAAGTTATCGCAAACGCTTGATTGCAGTTATTGTTGCTAAGGGTGGCCCAACCAGTTATTAGGTCCAGGGGGCAATTACTTTTTCACACAGGGCCATTTAGGTTTGGATTTTTTTTTCTCCCTAAATAATAAAAACCATCATTTAAAAACTGCATTTTGTGTTTACTTGTGTTATATTTGACTAATGGTTAAATGTGTTTGATGATCAGAAACATTTTGTGTGACAAACATGCAAAAGAATAAGAAATCAGGAAGGGGGCAAATAGTTTTTCACACCACTGTATATGATATATACCATATACTGTATATGATATATATGGGCGGCACAGTGGAGCAGTGGGTAGCGCTGCTGCCTCGCAGTTGGGAGACCCGGGTTTACTTCCCGAGTTCTCCCTGCGTGGAGTGTGCATGTTTTCCCAGTGTCTGTGTGGGTTTCTTCCGGGTACTCCGGTTTCCTCCCACAGTCCAAAGACATGCAGGTTAGGTGGATTGGTGATTCTAAATTGTCCCTAGTGTGTGCTTGGTGTGTGTGTGTGTGTGCGCCCTGCCCGGGGTTTGTTTCCTGCCTTGCGCCCTGTGTTAGCTGGGATTGGCTTCAGCAGACCGGGTTGGATATAGCGGGTTGGATAATGGATGGATGGATGATATATATTTTGACTCAGATATATGTTTTGACTCTAAACTGACCCAGTATGAGGGTGTGTAAAGTGCATCCAGAAACTAGTTAGACCCTTTCACTTTTTTCACATTTTGTTACACTATATCCTTATGCTAAAATCATATCAATTCATTTATTCTACTCAACAATGGAATACTCAATAGCCCAGAATGACAAAATGAAAAGAGGATTTTAGCAGTTTTTACAAACTAATCTCTCTATTATATGAAAAAATCTTGGGACGAGAGAAGACTTTTTCAGAGAGACAAGAAGTGATTTTCTCAGAGAGACACTTTCCATCCCACGAGACACAGAGTAGACGACAAAGTAGAATGTCGTAAAGAATTCAGAAACGTTGCCATAATACATATGTAGAGCAGGTTAGATATAATGGAAGTACAAAAATTCGAAAGTCTCCAAAAAATGATAGTAAAAATCACATTAGCGCAAACAAACGGAAATTATTACTCTATGAAATAATGGAACAGTGAAAAGAGATTGAATATATTGTTCAGATTTAAACTTTAAGTCGGAGACTTGTAGATCATCTAATTCGTGCTGCCATCAGGGAAAAGTAGTGTTTCTTCCCAATGAAGAAGTGTATCTATGAGAATTAAAAGATTTTTTGTTTGGTGAAAGTGAAATCCACATATGTTGTCATGCTTGGGTCACAGAGTTGCACAGATACACAGGAGATTTTAGAGGCAGAAATGTTATTCAGACACTTCAACCAAACATAAGTCTCTTTCAGGGATGAATTGAGCTCTGTGTGTAGTTGGATGGGACAGTTCCATCTCTCAATTAAAAGAATAGAATATCTTCCTCTTCATAGGGGCGCGCCTCGGGAGCGGGATCCCTAACAGGAGTAGAGGATGTCTGGGGAGAAGAGAGACAAGGCAGAGAGACAAAAGGACAGCTGCTGTACAGGCTTTTAAATGTTCAAAGAGCAGCAGCAGCAAGCCAGCAGCTGATCGAGCAAAGAGGAGGTAAAAAAAAAACTGCATTTGTTTCCCATTGTATCATTATTTAAGAGGGGGTTTCGGAGGAGCCTCTTTGGGGTGCGTTCAGCCCCCTGCTTCACAACGTGAGCGGCAGAGATGCAAAGTGGCTGCCGCATAGCACAGGCCGTTTGCGGGTTAACGAGCAAAGTGAGCAGGAGGCGAAGCTCCCTAGTTAAAAATAAAAAAACCTGAAATATCACATTGACACAAGCATTCAGACTCTTTGTTATGACACCAAATATTTGGCCCACGTGCATTACATTCTCTTGCTCATCACTTTGCAGTTCATATGACGCCCTATGCACTAGCACCTCTACACAGGCTCAAACTCCGGGCATCTGTAACATAACCGAATGGATCAGTGGTGTAAACTGGAAGCACAGAACCAAGAAAGCATTCAAAACAAAAAAAGAAAATTCTAGCATCATGCACTTCAAATGATGTGATATGTGTGCGTCAAGTCAAGTCAAGTCAAGTTGGGGAGCATGCACTGGTACAGTGCGTTGCCGCACCCACTACACAACAAAACAACTCAGGATCCCGATTTGCAACATCCCAGGCAGACACGCAGGCCAGTCCCACCCTCCGGAAATGACCCTCTATCTGCCGCAGCCAGGTGTTACGTGGGCGACCCCTTGGTCTAGTCCAGCCACACAGGTCCCCAACAATGAGGATCTTACGAGCTGGATCACCCTCAGGGAAATGTGCCACATGGCCGTTTTGCTGTAACTGATGCTTCCTCACAATGCAGGTAATGTGCCTCATTCGGGACTCCATGAGCAACTGCTCATTCGACACAAAGTCAAACCAACGGTACCGTATGGATTTTCCAGAGAGACAGAACCAAAGGAGTCCAGTCTTCATCTCAGGTCACTGGATAGCGTCCATATCTCGCAACCATATAGCAAGGCAGGAAGCATTAGGACTCTAAAGACTTGGACCTTCGTCCTTTTGCATAGATATCGGGAGCGCCACACACTCCTTTCCAGTGACCTCATGACCCCCCATGCACGCCCAATCCGTCTACTGACTTCATAGGAAGAGTCACCAGAGACATGAATGTCACTGCCAAGGTAAGTTAACCTCTAGACAAGGTCAACACTCTCTCCACAAACAGACACACTGCTGATGGCTATGCCCAAGAGGTCATTAAAGGCCTGGATCTTGGTTTTTATCCAGGACACTCGCAAGCCCAGACACTCAGACTCCTCGCTCAGTTTCTTGAGCACCCCACTCACAGCCTCCATTGACTTTGCGAAGATCACAGCATCATCAGCAAAGTCAAAATCCGTGAACCTTTCTTCACCAACAGATGCCCCACAGCTGCTGGACCCCACGAGCTTGCCCAACACCCAGTCCATACAAGCATTGAACTGAGTAGGAGCAAGAACACACCCCTGAAGAACCCCAGAATCAACTGGGAAAAAAGCAGAGGTCCTGTCTCCACTCTGCACAGCACTCACAGTACCAGTGTACAGGCTGGCCATGATATCCAGCAACCTCGAGGGGATCCTGCAAACCCTCAGGATGTCCCACAGGGCAGCTCGATCAACTGAGTCGAACGCTTTGTGAAAATCGACAAAGGCTGCAAAGAAACTCTGCCAATATTCACGTTTGCGCTCTATGAGAACCCTTAGTGCCAGGATGCAGTTGATGGTAGACTTCTTAGGTGTACAGCCAGACTGTTCTGGTCGCTGGTAGGTGAGTAAGTGATCACGGTTTCTATTGAGGATGACCCTAGCAAGGACCTTACCTGGCACTGAGAGCAGTGTTATCCCCCTGTAGTTGCTGTAATCCAGGTGATCACCCTTCCCTTTCCAGATAGGGATGACAAGTCCCATTTTCCAGTCAGCTGGGATGATGCCAGTCTCCCAAATGGAAGCAAAGATTGCTTGCAATGCCAGGAGGACAGCCTTACCACTGGCCTGGAGAAGTTCACCCCGGATACCACAGATCCCTGCAGCCTTTCTCCCCTTCAGCTGGTTCACCACCTGTGCAATCCCAGTGAGACTGGGAGGTTCACAGCTAATTGGAGGATCAGCCTCAAAAACCGTGGACGCAGAGATATCTAACATCCTAGCCGGAGGATCAGCTTTGAACAACTGCTCAAAGTAGCCAGCCCAGCGGGTCACAACTGCAGTGTCATCCATAAGGACTGTTCCATCAGCTGCCCTGATGTATGTGTGTGTGTGTGTGTGTGCATAAAACAAAAAACAAAAATAAGTAAAGCTGAATATGTACAGTATTTACATGACTCAAAAATACAAAACAAATAAAAACACACGATTAGGCAAGTTTCCAAAATCAAAAGTGAAAAAATGTCACAAGTACAACATACAGGAAAATCAGGAAAATAACACTTGTGGAAGATAGATGGCGCTATCACGCTCTAAACAGACCCAGGCAGATGCTAGAGGCACAAATCCCAAAAAGTACACATGAATTTATTTATGTACAGTGTCCCCAAAAGCCCAATCACACACTTTCCTTTCTTTACTTTCTTATTCTCTTTCTTTTTCTCTCAGTCCTTTTCTTTTCTCCTCCACTCCTCCTCAGCAAGCTTCGTCCTCTTCCTCCCGACTCTAGCTGCCAGAGTCGTGACTACTGGCTCGTTTTATAATGCCACCGGAAGTGCTTCAGGTGCTCGTTGACCTACTTCCGGCAGCACTTTTCGGTGTGGCGGAAAACCTGCCCAAGAGGGCTCAGCAGCTGTTGCAGCACCCCCTGGCTGTACCTCCAAATCCCAACAGTGCTGTAGATAACTCCAACACCCATGAAGCCCTGCGGAAGTCCGAGGCACTGCTGCAACCTAGGGGGGCTGCCATCTAGTGTTCCGGGGGAGGTAATGTTCTGACCACACTTGCTCCCCCGGTCCTCCCAGCGTGGAGGCGTCCTGGCCAGGCAACACCACAAGGTCAAAAGATGACCCCTTCTGGGTGTCTCTCGGTTTTATATGCTAGGCCGGTCCACTTGACCAATCATTAACACCGACCCGACAAAATCCAGTCGTCAACGCCACTTGTGACCTTCCACTCCATAGCCTTGATATAGGTGGAAGCCTTTCTATATTTCAGACATCTCTTTTGCATGCAGATGCATTGCTGCTGGCACACTCACATGTGCATATGCCTCTAACTTCAGACAGCTTCCTGAAGTTGCTTTCACCTTTTTTTCTTTCTTCTGGACTTTTGATCTTATGGTTCCTCTGCCTGCCCAACATATATGCCTCCATTTTCAACCAGTTCTGGCCTTCTCACTCATATTAAAAGTGGTAACATTAATTCCACCTGTGGTGTGCCTCCATATCACCACTGCAGCCGTTTGCTCCCAAAGCCTTCTCACCTACCCTACAGGTAAGTGCACTTTTAATAACTCAACCATACAAAGATCAAGCTGCTCCAGTTAGTTATTACCTTATCTCCCAAGGTGATACGACCTATCACAGTCCATCTGTGATAAATTCAGTTGGTTGGATATAATTAGGAAAGGCACACACCTGTCTATATGAGGTCCCACAAAAGCAAAAACCAAACCATTAGTTTGAAGGAATTGCCTCCAAATCTTAGAGGCAGGATTTTGTTGAGTCACAGATCTGGGGAAGGCTATGAAAAAATTCTGAGGGGTTGAAAGGTTCTCAGGAGTGCAGTGGCCTCCATAATTCTTAAATAGAAGAAGTCTGGAACAACCACAACACTTCCTAGAGCTGGTTACCTTTCCAAACTGAGCAATCAGGGAAGAAGTGCTTTGGTAAAAGAGATGACCAAGAACCTTATGGTCAGGCTTATTGAGCTCCAGAGATCCTATACAAAAATGGGAAAATTTTCTAGGAGGACAACCATCAGTGCAACACTCTGTTATGGGAAAGCTTCCAGACAGAAGCCTCTCCTTATTAAAAAACACATGACTGGCCACTTGGTGTTTACAAAATAGTGTAAGAAACAAAATTCTCTACTCGAGTTAAACCATAATTGAAATTTTTGGCCTCAATCATAAGTATGACGTCTGGATAAAACCAGGCAGTGCTCAACACCTGTGCAATACCATTCTAATGGTGAAGCATTGTGCTGTAAAGTTGTTGTTCATTTGCAGAAACTGAGGGACTAGTCAGGGTTGAATGAAAGGTGAATGGAGCAAAGAACAGAGATAACTTTAATAAAAACTTGCTCTAGAGCCCTCTGGATTTCAGATTGGTTTGAAGGTGCAAAAGAACAATGACCCTAAACACAAAGCAAAGACAACACAGGAAAGGCTTAGGGACAGCTCTGAAATGTTCTTGAGTGGCCCAGTCAGAGCTCAGACTTGAACCCAATTGAATGTCTCAGGAAAAACTAGAAAACAGCTGTCCACTGGTGGTCCCCATCCAACCTGAGAAAGCTTGATAGGGTATATAGAGAAGAATAGATGAAAATCTCCAAATCCAGGGGTGCAAAGCTTATCAAATCATACCCAAGAAGACTCCAGGCTGGAATAGCCACCAAAAGGTGCTTCGATTATGTACTAAGTAGAGGGTCTGAATACTTGTGTCAATGTACTCGTAATATTTCCATTTTTATGTGTAATACATTTGCAAAAATTTGTACTGCCTTTTTTTGCTTAGTTATTCTGGGGTATTGAATGTTGCTTAAAGTAAATTTAAATGATTTTAACATAAGCCTGCGACACAAGCTAAATGTAAAAAGTGAAGGGGTCTGAATACTTTTTGAATGTGCCTTGCTCAGGGCTTTTGTCTCTTTCATATTGAATCCTCACACCTAGAATAAATGGGTGGATAATTAAAAATCACACAATGTCTTTTTTTTTCTTTACACATTTTCCAAATAATTTTACATGCTACTTTTCATTAATCTAGTACTGAAGACTTTGTGCTCTAAAAGTGCTCTGAAAAGTGCTCTACAAAAATAGACTGATTAATGAATTTGTGTAATAGTGGACTGTCATTTCTGTCCTGAGGGGATTCAGCATAACGAGCCTGTAAGCTCCGAGACTGAACGGGAGACAATGTTGAATTTAACCTGAGCCAGTAGGGAGGCCTTTTTAAGACTCATCATGATGAGAAAGCGTTTCTGACTAACCCTGCAGGTATACAACTCCATCTATCCCAACAGGGGCTCAATAGGATTTCCTTCTGTTCAGTTACTACCAGGTGGCAGAAAAAGTCCTAAATCAGCAGTCAACAGTGAGATGAAGATATTAACTTCAGAGATGAAAGGCTCAAAGAGCTGCCGGCTTGGTTAACACCATCAACATAAAAGGTTGCATCGATCTGTTAACCACATGAGCCCTCCTTACATGGCACTGCAGAAACAAATCTACAGAGCTGTCACATAAGTAGAAAACTAAAAATTGTAGCCACACTGAGTAGTTGCTCAGCTTTCAGAGATCAAAATTCTTTGTAAAAGTAAACACATGCCAAGGATCTTACTGTAGGTGACCCAAACAATCTGTCTAAGGTACAATAGTCAATGGTTTTTTCAGAGTCTGTGCTAGGAAAAGTTAAGCTCAGGGCAGATGGGCACGGTTCGGCAGCTCTCACAGAGAGGAATGGCCAAAAAAGTGCTGCCAAGGCACGTCGCACAGAAGAAGGAAACACAGGCTGCCACCTGAAGAAGGGGTGACCAGACTCCCAGAGGCTTTCACTAATTAACATAACAGATTTGAGCTCCATTTTCTCTTCCTCTCCCCATGTAAAGAGACTAAACTGTGAACTGCAAATCTGTCAAGGATAACACAAGACAAAAGAGTAGGCTGCACGGGGTCAGTGAGTTCTACTTCTCTTCCACTGGCTTTTACGCAGTTTGGCCTAATGCTATGCTTTGATTTTTTTTTTTCCCTTCAAATGAAGTGGACACTCCTGGCTGCCCAGAATATACCACTATTGCAATCTTTTCCTCTTGCACTGTGTGTCAGTTTTCTAAGTGCTTGTACCTCTGGGCTTTCAATGGCCGTATTCATCCAAATTTTTACTACAGCCTTAGCCACTTGGACTGACCTACGCCTTCCCATTTCAGCAACATCATCCAGGTTAAACAAACGCTGGCTCTTGATCAAAGTCCCAGTGCTCTACACCAAAGGTTTCTGTGATGAACACGAGTGTGCATTTAGCTGGTCAGTCTCCTCGCTGCCAAGCTGTCCTCTGGAGGAAAGACCAGCAGTCATTGCTTCTTTTAGTTGTGTTTTTTTTTTTTTTTTTTTTTTTTATCAGTTTCTGTTTTTGATGAAAACATCCCACTAGCTAAAGGGCAGTATTTGAGCATATCTGACAGAAATTTTGGAAAGTTGCAAGAGCTAAATTTTAACACTTCATCCCCTATTTAATCCGGCTGCCATGGAGAAAATCCTATAGGCTGTCTGTACATCTTGCCAGTGGTCACTCAGTCCATTTCAATAAGGAATTCACGGCCATCATAAAAGCACTGCCTCCCTGACAGGGTTGTGAGTGTTATACAGAGAGAACTCCATGGCATGCGTGCTTTTTTGTGTTTTCACTAGCCAACTCCTCAATTCCATGCTTTTTGTGTCAATGGCACTTGTGTTATCCTACTGAATAATTGTAGAACCTCAGACGGATAATTGTGCCAGCATTTGTGGGGTGTCTGTAAAGAATGTGCAGAGTTTCCTAAATCAGCCTTACAGTACAGTTGAGCTAAATGCCACCCTCTCTAGTGACCAATTGGCTTCTGATTATGAGGATGTCTCCTATTCACAGTTAGATTTCTCCACTTCAGCCTTACTCCACTTGCTGCTCTTCATGAAATGCTGAATTGTGATGCTCAGGTAATGTTTCATACTTGAAAGCTACCAACGAGCCCATACATTGTGTGACTCAAAATATGTCAATAATTCATTTATTTTCTGAATCTTCTTTCTCTTGAGGGATATAACCGGCTTTAGAGAACTGAACAATATCCAGCCCTGAACAGGATACACCCTCACACACTGGGATAATTTAGAGGAGTAACACAGGGAGAACATGCACATATTGTACAGTTTGCTCATTATTCCTAGATCTAAGCATAAAATAACTGGTGAGGCAGCTTTCTGTTTTTATGCACCTGAAATTTGGAATAATTTACTAAGAGAAATATGTTAGGATAGGTGGCACAGTGGTAGCGCTGCTGCCTCGCAGTAAGGAGACCTAGGTTCACTTCCTGGGTCCTCCATGTGTGGAGTTTGCATGCTCTCCCCATGTCTGCGTGTGTTTCCTCTGGGTACTCTGGTTTCCTCCCGCAGTCCGAAGACATGAAGGTTACGTGCATTGGTGATCCTAAATTGTGCTTGGTGTGTGTGCCCTGGCTGGCACCCTGCCTGGGGTTTGTTCCTGCCTTGCACCCTGTGCTGGCTGGGATTGGCTCTAGCAGACCCCCATGACCCTGTGTTAGGATAAAGTGGGATGGAATATGACTGACTGTCTGAAATACGTTAGGCCAATATCTGTGGAAAGTTTCAAAAAACCCTTTGTTTACTTTGGCTCTCCAGTAATTATATCATAGTATAGTGATCTGATTGTAAGTTTAGCTCTTTGATGTGTTAATACGTATCCAGCATTAATCCCTCGCTTTTCTTTGATTTTTGTGTCCCATCCTGTGTGGAGGCACACCTGCTCTATCTACAGTCACCTGGGGTACTAGAGGAAACAAGGGGGCCTAGGAAACCATCAACTGTGCTAATTGTATCAACCGTGCCCAGTGGAGGGTGGGCAACCAGCTAGCCTAGGCCATTCTGACTTTCATGATGCAAAAACTGATTACCATCAGATCTAAATATTATATTTGCTCTTTCAACCGTGGCTCTCCAGAGGTTTATTAAACAATTTTATTTAACTTGTCTCCTCTGTCTGTTTGTCTGTCTGGGTCAAATTTTCAACTGATTTTAAACCCACTTTTGGTGAAACGAATTTCTTCAAATTTAGCTATGTGTTCAGTATCGATGATAATACAATAATCCGTTAAAACAGATGCAGTTACGTAAGAAATGTCACTGTAATCAATGGTTATGTCATTCCAATTAATGCACAAACAACAATGACGAAGAGAGAATATAATGAGATATAGGAGCATACAAGTGAGAGACACATTGGATTGCCCCCACTTGCCTCTTCCAGTGAGTGGAGTGGGTAAATATGCATGCTGTCATTACTTGTTTACTCTTGCGAAGCAGTACCCTTAATGATTATGGTGAGAAAGTATTGCTGTAAGCTTGCTGTTCGATATTTTTTTTTGCAACAACCAGGTACTAATCTCAAAAAAGCCTGAACAGAAAAATAGAGACCAAAATATAATATTTTTAGTATTCATAAAATTCTGCTAAGAAAATATATTATGTAATACTTTAAAAGAAACTTCCCGTTCATGAAAATGATTAAAGAAAAATCATTTGCAAAATACTCAAAAACTAAAAAGTAAAAAATGAATTATATAAAAAAAAATGTAAGTAAAATGATTTTATTTACTTTAGTTATAAATGTACTAAAAAGCAAAAAACACAATTTTCGTGGTTATATGTGGCAAAATAAAATCGTGGGACGCACATAAATTAATTAATTCAGTCAATTAATTACTTGCATCATAAAATATAAAAAAACAACATTGTAATTCCCCACCAATTAATCAATCAATTAATCAATTAATTGTTTGAATCAATTAATGTATGTGCGCCCCATGATTTTATTTAGTCACATACAACCACGAAAGTTGTGGTTAAAGAAAATTTTATTTTTTGTTTTGTTTGTGCAACTAAAGTAAATAAAATAATTTTACTTAAAAAATATATACAGTATATATTTTTTTCTCCAATGGCCCATCGTAGAAGTTTTTTGTTTTCCTCACCTCCATGGCAGTTGGTCAAACAATTGCATTCAGGAATCAAGAACTTCATCTACATCCTAAATCAACTTAAACTGCTATGGATTGTTTTATTTGGTTTTGTATATTTTCATTAACTTTAATAATATCAGGCTACTGAATGGGTTTCCATGTACATATGCCAATGAAATGATTATATATACTGCAAATATTTATTTATATATATATTAATTAGATCTGGTTGTTTGATTGTCAACCTTAATGTATTAATATTTTAATTAGAAAACCTTTTTCTGTTAAGAGTGAAGGGTTGTTTTGCACTTTAGTGGTTACATTTTGCTTAGCAATACCAGGTTGATTTTGTATTTAGTATACTTACATTTATTAGAAATTATCATAGTATTAATTAATGGTAATAATCCAAGTAAATATGGCATATCTTTGTTTTTTGTTGATTAACCTGTAAAAAAAAACATTGAGTCACATGTAAATATATGATAAGGTGCTATATAAATAAAGTTATTAATCTATTCTCCATATATAAAATCCTAAGCCTAAAAGTGCAACGATTTTGTGCAACGATTTTATGTGACGTTTTCATGTCATGTTTTTTGCCACGCTTTAAATCAGGCTTATTTTAAAACCTACATATATGTGTTTGGCATCATTCTATTCAGAATTTATCGAACTTTAATGTGATGTTGTTAGATTTTCAGATTTTTATTCCATTTTTAAATTATAAACTAAAAAATATCAAGAACTCACGTTATTAGCTATCACAAAAAGGAGCAAGCATGATTATGCTAGAAGGTTGGCACTCTACCAGTGAATGTGGCATGTCCTGCGATTTTCAGTTGTTTAAACTGATATGGTACAGTGACAAAATCAGCGATTACTGTCATTAAATCTTACCCCATGGCTAGAAGTCGCATAATGTGACATCTGTTTTAGACAAACTTTTTTCCCCAGCACCCCATGATGCTTTGTGACATCACAGAACTAAAACATTCAATGCTATTTGGGACAGTCCCATGAATATACGAGGGACATCCAGGAAATAAGGTTACAAGTGCCCTGGAGGGTGCAGGGAATTTTTTTTTTCGAAGGTTGGCATACCTGCGTGTAGGGGGGTCCTAACGGTCAAAATAAGCCCGGGACCGCGTCAGTCAGTTGTGAAATGTCATCACAGCAAGCGAGTTTGTCAACCTCTGCTGAGACAGTTTGTTCCACCTACCGCCGATGCGAGATTCGTTCGGTCATCAAGTTCCTCACTTTGCGTCGCGAATCCACGGCCGAGATCCATCGTCAGCTTGTGGAAGAACTGTGAAAGAATTCTTGGGTGGGAAACGTTTTTCCAACGATGAGGAGGTGAAGGAGACAGTGGAGAAGTGGCTTTCGGAGGTGGAGTGGAGCGTATTCGACAAGGGTATAAAAAAGCTGGTGCCCAGGCTGAAGAAGTGCATCGAAGTTGACGGCGATTATGTTGAGAAATAAAGACATATTTTGGAACATACCCTGTAAATTTGGTTGAAATATATTCATTTTTCGATTTTTAACAGCTGTTGTAACCTTTTTTTCTGGATATCCCTCGTATAATGATGATTTTAATAGTGGGATAAAAATTATTGGAAGCAACTTGAGCACAAAAGAAGCACAATATTTGAACAAACCTATGAGGAAAGTCTGCTCCATCACAGAGCGAACCCTGCACCCACTGGAAGCAGTTGTGGATTAGAGGATGGTGGCAAAATTTGATGCCATTATGAAAAATCCCCTCCATCCCTTCCAGGAGCCATTGTTTTACAGCAGTTTTTAGAGGATCATTCTACCGTGGTGTTTTAAGAAACACCTCTGGGGGTCATTTTTGCCTGCTGCTATCAGGTAGTTTAATGATTCCTCCTGATGTACATTTGTAAATATCTGCACAATATTTATCCATTTATTTATTTATTTGCTGTATTATTTGTCCTGTGAGCCTGTATCCTTTTGTTTATGTTTCTACTGTTGTATGCATCTGAATTTCCCCATGGGATTAGTAAATTTTATCTAATCTAATCTAAGGTTTTGAAAGTTGGATTTTGGGAGCCTTGTCCCATCAACATTGGGTAGAAGACTGGGATCAGTCCTAGAAAGGGCTCCACTCCTTCACAAGGCATATATCCCACTAATTAACCTAAATCAAGTGTCTTTGGAGACAGACTAATGTGCTGAGAGAAATACTCACACAGACACAAGGAAAACATGCAAACTCCACAGAGACAGTGACCAGGCTGGAATTTAAACCCATGTCTCTGGCACATCGGGTCAGTAGCACTAACCACTGTGCTAACCATCCATGCATTCATGAAACTTGAACTTAATTACTACAATTTCCTGGAGTAATGAATGCAAAATTTATTGCTGCAGCACACTGTGGTCTACTGGTATTGAAATAAAGAAATGAAAAACAAAAGTCCCAACCACACAAAAAAATCAAAAAACACCCAGCAGAAATTTTCTTGAAGCTTTGTGACATGTAGTCAACTTTAATGTGTTCAATGTGGTTTTATTTTGAATTTATGCAAAGTTCTAGAGATCCCGGCAGTGGCCCATTAAAGATCCCAAAGGTGCCCCCTCTGTCTCGAATCCTCCTACTGGTATTTTGCTGTTGAGTTTAGTGGTGTCATTTACATTTTTTTCTGGGAAACAGAGTGCAGTGCACTGATTGAACTCACTACTGTGAATCAGTCTTCATGTTAGAATGTCAGAAAACAAAACGTGATGTGAGAAGTAAAGCCATAAACTCACAAAGATACCAATTCATTCCTTACCATGCTATCATCAAGTCATGGTGCCACATTGTACATCGGGCACATAAAAAATGTAAATGTCTGTGTGTGGATGGGGCACTGGGTAGAAGTTCTGCCTCACAGCTTCATGGACCAGGCTTCAGTTCTTGGCATTTGTATGCTTTCCTTGTGTTCAGGTGGCTTTTCTTCGAGCACTCCATTTTCCTCCTAATCTCAGACCTTGACAGGTTGTTATTTTTGAGTATAAGTCAAGTCTTGGGGAGTACAGTAAATTAGAAAGTGAGTGAATAAGAGGATGTACAAAAGGTTGCCCTGTGATGGACTTGATTCCCACATTCAGGTTTGGCGTCGGCCTTACGTGATGATAATACCAATATTAAATACAGTCCTCTGCAATCCAGTAATGGAGAAGGTAAATTGAACAACCACATTGTCAGAATGTGTCTGACCCTCAAGAGATTGCAGACTTTTAAAGTATGGACTAACACTTCCAGATGTGATTTACAAAGTATTAAAGCCATACAAAGCAGATGAAAGAATTAAATGTGCATTTCAGTAGGATAATACAAAAAAAATGAGCATCACTATTTCAAAATGCTAACTCATATAAAGAAAAAAATCAGTTTATTTCTATTTAGCTCATTTTCATTTAGTCAGGCTTGAAGTGCTCTACCCATTTATGTGAATAATGAATGCAGATCCCCAAAAGCATACCAATGAAATAATGATTGGACAGGCAAACCGCCTGGTTAATACAAATAGAAATAAGTTCAGTAAATGTGCATATCTTGTAAGTGTGGCTGAGAAAAAGACTATGGTATACAGCCATAAATATGTTATTACCCCTTTTTAATAATATAAACAATAAAGACGGCCAGCAAATAACTCAAAACAAAACAGTTTTCTTTCTAGTAGCGAGGCAACAAAGTATCAGGATCTCTGTCCTTCTTGGGTGTCAGGGACATCCGATACTACCTTCCAGCTTTATAGGGCTGGTAAGGGAAGGGGTGGAGCCTTCTCTGGGCATTGGGGTAGGGTTAGACATCCTCATTTGGGTGTCTTTCCTGGCTAAGATTAGATGTTAGTGTTAGCGCCCCTGTCATTCTGGGGGAGAAGTACTTACCTCACCAGAGCCAGGAAGGTGGTCCCCAGGTACGCATGTATGACACATTATGTACCAAGATTAATAGAAGAAACTTAAAGCAAGGGAGTAATACACAAAACTTTGAAATGCTAATTAAAACAAAATACTGTCATAAATACAGATTTAAGCATTAAAGTAATGTTGATGGTATCTATTCCATCCATTCATGAAATAAACCCACTTGATCCAATTTTAGTTTTGCAAGGTCTAGAGCCAATCCCATCAGCACTGGGCATAAGGCACCACCATTAATGGACAGAATGGCAGTCCACCTCCATGTTCCTATAGTGAAACTTCTTTAAAACACTAGCCAAGAGCTGCTGATAACTTCCACAACACCATCTAAGGCGCAAACATAATGTAATTTATGCCCCCCGTCCCCACCAAGTAAGTACTTGTAGACCCAAATAAAGACAATCAGGCATGGTTCCTTGGATGTGCTCATTAATTTTCACCCTGGCCCATAATAAAAGAGGAGATAGATTAGACAAGGGCTACTGAAGCCAAATCAATTTGAAGCAAGGCTTCCCTGCTGGGAACCTGGCGCTAGAAAGTTTTATTAAGTAAGTGACCTGCAGATTCTCCTCCTCCTTCCATTTCATGCCCCAGAGAAGTTGGCCTCTTCCTCTGAAGACTGTGTAACAGCCTCAAGACATGTCTAGACGCCAAGGAGCTTCAAGCAGAACTTAACGCTACCTCTGAGGTAAATTCTCAGCTGCAGCCAAAGTCCCTCCTGAGTGTCATGCTGCTTTCAGCATTTTAAATGTAGCAATTAGTAACTCATCATTGAAGTGAGCTGACTTAATTAGGTGATCAGCACAGTGCTACTGGAATTAAGAAAGGCACACGGGATAGAAGAGCATTTGCACTGCTCCATCAATTTAAGCACAAAACATGTCAGCCTGAAACTGTAGAGAGTCAAAGCGCCAAGAGAAAAAGATGGATGGTCTAAATATAAACCCTTACTGAAAAGCAGAGGGCACTGTCTGTCACATAACAGATCTTTATAAGTTTAAAAATGTAAAGCATCAGGAGGACAAAATATAGCATTTCAATTTAGTGCCACCATCTTACCTAAAAATTGGAGTCAGAGAACCGTTTGAAGACAGTGGGCAACTTAGTTAGAGCCCACACAGTATAAGCTGGTAATACTGTCCAATCTGCTACTGTGCCACCTTTTCCAATAGAACACTGCATTTATATAAAAACAGTACTGTCAAAAAATTTTCACCATCTTGGATGTTTTCACATTTTACTTTTCTACAACAGTAAATCACACCAGGTTTATAAATTTTTTTTTTTGTGGTAATCAAAATTAAAAACAAAGTGAAAGCAGATCCCTTCAGAGTGATCTAACTTAAATACAAATATAAAACAAAACAGTTAATCACATAAGGATTCTCCTTTTAGTAGATGCACCTTTGGCTCCATTCTAACTTTGAGTCTGTGTCCACAGTTCTCTGTCAGCTTTGTACATCTCGACATTGCCATTTTTCGCCATTCTTCTTTGCACAGAGATCATGACTGAACAGCCTTTTTCAAGCCGAGCCTCAAATTTTAAACTGCACTGAGACAAAGAGTCTGATACAGCCACTCCATGGTATTAACATTGTTGTTTGTAAGGCTTGGATTTATTTTTGGAGTTGTTATTTTGCTGAAAAAAAATCATCCCCCATGGCGTAGGTTTTCCTCCAGGATTTCTGTCTATTTTACAGGTTTCACTTTACTCTTCACCCATGTAGGCCTTCTAGGGCCAGCTGCAGAGAAGCATTTCCATAGCCTGATGCTGCCACCTTTTTGTTTCATGGTGTGTTTTTGATAATGTGCAGTGTTCAAATATTGTGTTTAGTCTGATGGCCAAAAGGCCACCTTCTGGCAGATAAGTTAAGAGTCTCACATACCTTCTGGCAAACTCTAGCTGATATATGAATTTTTTTTTAATAGTGGCTTTCTTTTAGCCCCTCTCCCATGAAGCTGTGACTGGTCAAGCACCTGGACAACAGTTATGGTCTGCAGTCTTTACAGTCTCGCCCATTGTAGCTTTTAACTCCTTCAGACTTGTAACAGGTCTCTTGATGGCCTCCCTCACACGTTTTTTTTTCCTGCATGATCTTTAAGTTTTTGTCCCTTTCAGTGAGCACTTTAAGTATGGCAAAGGCACTATATATATAAAATGTAATATTATTATCACCGTTCCACAGAGTTACTAGGAAGGTATTTATTTATTTATTGTCTTAATAGTGTAGATTAGTGCATGATACTGACTCACCACAAGTTGGACTTTCCAGATAAGGTGCATTTATACTAGAATCGAATGAAACCCCTTGATTACAGACAGGGGCTAATCATCTATTACTATTATCTTTTCACAGAGTTGCTTGAATTGGCTTTTTGTCTTCTTTGTGTAGACTAGTCCATGATAATGACTTGCCACATGCTGGACAATCAAGGTAAGATGTATTTATACTGCAATTGAATGAAACCCCTTGACTACAGACAGGTGATCTCCATTGAACTAAATATATGACTTATAAAATCAGTTGACTGCACCAGTGTTGATTTCAGGGTGTCATATTAAAGGGGTTGTATCCACAATCAATTATTTTGTGTTTTTTATAAGCACTTAATTTAGATCACTTTGCAGCGATCTGTTTTCTCTTTGACATTAAAGAGACTTGTTGATCATTTAAAAAATGAATTAAATCCATATTGATTCAATAGTGTATAACATTAAAATGTAAAAACTACTATGGTGATATATACTTTTTACAGGCTCTGTATTTCTCTGTATTTGACTTATTAAAACTGGTTATTATCTTCACAAACTCCTTCTGATAAAGAGAGTGTACAGTATGCCAATTGCTACTGAAGTGCTGCTTATCTTCCATGTAGGAATTTTATTAATCTTCTCTGAAGCATATTAAGTGTTTTGCATTGCACTTAAAAAACAGTTCACATTATTGGCTAAATTGTTTCCTCTATTACAAAGCTTACAAAAAATAAAAGCTTCATTCCCTTAGTAACACAGTTGGACAATATGTTACCTTCAATACCCTCACATGATTGGGCTTTAATTACTGTGGAGTTTTTGTGTCCCCCCGTTTGTTTGCTTTCTTTGTTTTCCTTCCTCATCTCTAAGTCTGGAATGGACTGGGTATAGTTACTGGTCTCAAGCAATGCAGGGCTCATGTGCTAGAAGGGGATGTAGACAACACTAAAGCTAGTTATGTAATATATTTTCCCTCCCACTGCCACTTTCTCCCAATTATCAGTCTCCCCACACCATCCCCACTACTTCTACAACTCCTACCATGTCAGCTGGGATGGTCACTGATAAGTCCACCTCTGAGTGTGGACTCTCTATAACTCTATAACGAAGTAAGGAGACAACTATGGAAGCTACATACAGGAAAAGCTGCAGGACCAGGTGAAGTCAGCCCTTAAGTTCAGGCATGTGCTGACCATCTTTGTGATGTCCCCTGTTACCTGCTCAGTCTGTCCCTAAGGCTTCAGAAAGTGCCACTGATGTGGAACACATTCTGTATTGTTCCTGTTCCAGAGAAGACAGGCACCTCTTCATCTAATGACTATAGACCAGTGACACTTACATTTCACATAATGAAGACCCTTCAGAGACTGGTCCTGGGCTATATCAGTTGTCTGGTGGTATACCACCTGGACCCACTGGAGTTTGCCTAATGGACAAAGATTGGAGTGGAGGATGCAATTATTTATCTGCTCTGTTAGGCTTATTCTCACTTGGACAAAGCTGTCAGCACTGTGAGGATTATAGTTTTTGATTTCTCCAGTGCCTTCAATGCCATCAAGCAATCTGATGATGAGAAACAAAAATAACTGGACTGGGCTTGGGGCTTTCCTGGAAAACCATCTGGAGGTCGGCCGGAATTAAATCATAGAACTATATCCCCTCCTACACGCTCTCTCAAACAGCTGACTGGCTAGGTATATCCTGTGAATAGCCCAGTCAGTATTTGCACAACAATCGCTTCCTGAGTTGCCGTGACAATGTCTGATGAAAAAAGTGAATAGTGAGACAAGACAAGACAATGCTCCTGTGCACAATGCTTTTTCCGTAAAGCAGTTTTTGACTGACAAAAACATTCTTGTCCGCGACTATCCTCTCAGTTAGCCCGATTTAGCTCCCTGTGATTTTTACTTGTTCCCGAAAATCAAAACTGACCTGAAGGGAACACATTTTTCTTCAATGGATGAAGAGAAGACTAAAACGGCAAACCTGTTGAAGAGCCTCAAGCAAGAAGACTTCCAGCACTGTTTCAATCAATGGAAGATACTTATGGAGCAGTGTAGAGATCGGGATGGAGGAGAATATAGAAGATGACAATATTTAGAATGCTGTAATTCATTAATAAATATATTTTTTTTAACAATCCGGATATTTTTGTGCCTCACCTCTTATGTTAAGGGGTAAACTCAGGTGGATGAGCCTGTGGTGTCCTGGATGAGGGACTATCTGTTGGGCAGACTGCAGTTTGTGAGACTCAATGTCTGTGTCTCTGATATTGATGTGAGCAACAATGGAGCACCACAAGGAACAGTCTGGTGTGACTAGAAATATAATACCCAGTCATTTTACATGCAGAAATTCTCAGATAATTCTGCAATTATGGGGTGTATTGTAAGGGTGATGAAGCAGAATATAGGAGACAGGTCAAGAATGTGTTTCTTGGTGCAAAAAGAATTGTCTACATGTTAACATCAGCAAAACTTAGGTTGTTCATGTTCACTGCACATAAGAACCGCCATGTCCAATAACTCTTCAAGGAGTGGATGTAGAGGTGGTGCACTCACAAATACTTGAGCAGTCCACATTAATGACAGGTTGGACTGGTCTCAGAACACAGAGGAACTATATAAGAAAGGGCAGAGCAGACTCTTCTTCCTCAGGAGACTGTGTTCCTTTAATGTGGGAAGTGACATCTTTCAGATCTCAGTGATGGCCAGTGCTGCTTTCTGCGTTGTGGTGTGCTGGGCTGGTAACATCACTTGAGGAGATGTCCATTGAATCAACAAACTAATTAAAAGGACAAGGTCTGTTATAGGATGCACTCTGAGACCTGCTGGTGGTAGAAATGAAGGAGAGAATTAAAGCAAAACTGAGTGCCATTATGAACAATGCTGCACATCTTCTCTCTGACACACTAACACTGAGGACTTTCAACAAACAAATTATTCAGCAAAGTGTGTCAAGAAATGCTACGGGGGCTCCTTTATACCAACAGTGATACACCTGCATGATGCCTCACTGAGACTGTGACAGTCAAGTCAGAAGTTTTCCTTCTTTTTAATTTTCTTCTTTGTTCAGTCCAGACTATGTGTGTATCTAAGATGTACAGGATTTATTCATCAGGAAAAGTCAACTGGCCAGATGTGTGTCAGTGTGTTGGACTAGTGCCCACACTTGAGAGTTTGTCAGTTTGTTCCTGCCTTGAGCCTAATGCTGCCATGGTAGGCTCTGGCAGCTCACGGCCCTGAATTATAGTAAACAGTTAGGAAAAATGATGACTAAAATACGCAGTTCACTACATGTCATGAGTAATGCCATTTCTGGCTTTAAATCATATAATTTAAATAATAAAAAAAGAAGAATTCAACAATCTCAGGTGGATATCTGCTTCTGTTTTAAAATGATAAATGTTTGAAGTACCCAACTGGTGTAGCACCAAGTACCACTTGTCACATTCAGTTTTAAGTTTTACATGTTTTCAGTGTATTTACTTGGAAGGTGTTAAAAGGATTTGCTTGGGGCTTCTCCATTCAGATTTGAAAAGAAAACCACACACTGCTGAATTCCATGATCGACTGCCACATTGATTTCATGTGTCAGTATGCTTTTTGTTATTTGCGTTTCCTGGTGTTTAGTCTTTTCAAATGTTCGTCTTCGCTTTGTGGGTCCCCTACTGTTGAACTCTGTTGTCACATCTGTTCCTGAATTTCAAACAGTGGTCACATTGCTATTTCTTTAAATCTATCTTCTAATTTGACTCTTCTGTAACTTGGTGCACTGATCCTGATCATTCTGCATTGTCGTCTTACACTGCAGGTATAGCCATCCCTTATCAGACCATCTTTCGTAAATAAAATCCTCTAAGTTTGTTTCCTTGTAATTTGCCATGTATTAAATAATATTGCATTTTATCTTTTAAATTTGTTTTGTACTCTTGCTTTATAACATCACATGGTAATGATATGACTGTGAAAGATGCTTATAGAATAAACAGAAAACAAACTCATGAAGAGTTGCCGATTCCTTTCTGTAAATTAGGCAAAATTGCAAAGAAGTCTTTACAGACACGAGTTCAAGACAGAACTGAATTACAACACAAATTATTATATATCTGACTATCAGGAAGAGGCAGGTTCTAGGGGATGGAAATGCCATCTCAGGAGGTGGGTTCTAGAAGGCATCTTTAGGGGGAGTTTTTCTTCTGATAGTCTGCAGAGGGAAAAGAGGGGAAAATCTTAGAGGACAGCACCAACCCATGGTCTAGCTGAGAAGCACATTTATTTGAGCCAATAAACTGTCTCCAGTGTGCATCTGTGTGACACGCTGTATACAATAAAGTTTAATTGACTGACTTGTTGATTCTTTCAGATGGCATAAATGCATTATTATTTTGAGACAAAATGTAAGAAAATGCAGTAAAGTCTTTTTAAAAATAATAGGAATGAAAATTCCATGCAATCATGGACAATATGTACTTCTATGAATTATGTAAACTGGACGCTTTTTGGTCAACATGTTTCTATTTGCTATATATTGTCTATACTTTCATCCATTCGTTCTTAAAATCTTTTCATTAATTACAGTGTAATTGAGATACACAGCCTCTCCTGAAGGCCCTAGATGGAGTTCCAACTCATCACAGGGCACATGGACAGGGGAAAAAAGAGAACGATCACACAGGCATGTGGGTAACATGTAGGATGTACACAGAGGGAAATTTGACCCACACCTCTGCAGCATAGTACTACCCCAAAACCCAAAATGCATTAAATAAATGTTGAACGTTTTCGCCAATCAGTAATACAAAGCCCACCCTTTGTGAGAACAGTTTGCAATTTTGAATATTGTTAAAAAAATATAAAATAACACTTCTTTATATTCCTTGCTTTGTACCCCAATAAATACAAGTTATCCGCCAATATACTAACAACCCAATTGTGCTTCACTCACTCAGAATACGGAACTAATGTAGGAAGCATTTTAAGACAGAGAAGCTTTTATCTGTGGCACCTCTGCGCGAGAACCACCTTTTTCCACCCTCTCAAACATACGCAGTTTTTAATATCTGGAAAACATTTGGGATTAAATGACTTAGAAATCTGTACATAGACAACGTCTTTGCATCCTACGAGCAATTACGCTCTAAATTTAAGTTTCCAACATCATATTTTTTTCACTATCTTTGAATCAGAAACTTTGTTAAACAGAACCTGCCCAACCTCCCACCTACCAATCTGCTGGAAAAAATATTGATCAGTCTTGAGGACTCAGACAGCAAGTAAAATATAAAACCATTTTACAGTCCCTTCCTTTCAAAGATTCAAGAGTACAGTGGGAAAAAGGATCTCTCACTCAACATCTTAGAAAAGGAGTTGAAGGTTGCAATGCACAGAATTCACTCGAGCTCCATATGTGCAAAGCATACAATTATTCACGTCAAAATTATATATCAAGCACATCTATCTCGCTTAAAATTGTCTAAAATGTTTCCAGGGCAAGATCCAACCTGCGAACGCTGCAATCAAGTGCCAGCCTCACTGGGCCATTTGTTTTGGGTCTGCACCAAATTAACATCATTCTGGACCAAAATCTTTAAATGCCTTTCAGACAGCTTTGGTGTCACAATCCCTCCTAACCCATTAACAGCTGTGTTTGGTGTACTTCCAGAAGGGCTTAAAATGGAGAAGGACAAACAAACTGTAATTGCCTTCACTACACTATTGGCACATAGACTTATCTTGCTCAACTGGAAGAATCCTAACTCTCCTTTTTTAAGTTAGTGGGTAACTGATATTTTATACTATTTGAAATTGGAAAAAATCAAATTCTCACTTAGAGGATCTGTACAAACCTTTTTCAAAACCTGGCAGGATCTAATCAATAACATTTTAAAATAAGCATATAATTGAGGAAGCAGATTCTCTTCCCTCTTTTTTTTACTCCATTTATCTTTTTTCATTTATTAATTTACCTATTTACATATTTTTACTAGCTTAAAGTTTTACTCTGCTGGCCTAGCTCACTTTCTCAGGGGTGGGGGTTGATTTGTCTCAAAACTATTTTTGTAAAACTTGATTTATTTGTATGGAATGTTATTTGATTTTAATAAAGTCAATAAAATAAATATTTCTATATATAAAATCACAGCCATGTCAGTGTAAAGGTTTGTGAGTTCCTTAAGTTAAATTGCATTTTTTTGCTATTGTCTTCCGAATTAGGTATATCTTACCCTTGAATAACATTTTAGGTTCCTCTTTATCCAAGTTCTGTTTGTCCACTTTGGTGCTTGTTTGTTTCTCCCACGCTTGCCTTTTAAAATACTGACATTTACACCTCAGTCTAATGAGTGACCTAATTACCCTTTAATTAGCTGAGTGCCCCCGACAAGAATCCACTGGTTAACCACTTCATAAGTGGAACAGCAGACTCTGCCATATTGTAGGGTCTTCAGCAGGGATGGTGACAGTGCATACTGTGCTGTGTCAGCCATCACCTGAGCCTAAGGGTATATGCACATCAAAGGGACCACTGATCGGAGAAATACTCATGTAGCTATTACAACCCAAAGGGTCAGAGTTGTTGAGTAAATATGAGAAATGTTGGACTCCCCATTTTGGAGGCTGCTGTTCAGTTTAGCTTAAAGTAGTTGCACTAACTACTGTAATTTCTTTCTAAATCCACAATTGTATATGTTTTTAAGGAGTCAGAGAACATTTAAAAAATAAAAAAGCAATGCCTTGGCAAGAATGCAAAATGATTGCACATGCTTTAAGTCATTCTGACAGCTTCCAATTCCAATTTTCATAGTTATTTGCAAAAAACTGCATAAGAAAATGCAGAACAATCCCCACAGAAAGAAAGAATTTAAGCATACCAGAATTACCATTAGCCATGCAGACGATTTCATTGATCTGTAGGATCTGTTGCGCTGCAAGCCACTCATAAACAGTATGTGGCCTACTTCAGTCTACACAAACTGCAAAGTCACCTGCTGTTCTCCTTACTCACTGATATGAGGATAATTAACAGTGTTTTACCTGAAGCCATTCATTTTGAAGCCTGCTTAATCCATTTCAGGGTATTGGTAAGGACTGGAGGCTATTCTGGCTGCAATGGGCATCAAGGCAATAAACAACCTATTGAGATGGGGCCACCAATCCATCTCAGAGCACACTCACAAACACACTCTCTCATATCCAGCCAATCTGGAGTCACCAGCTAGATACAACTTTATTTGTCCCCAGGATGAAATTTTACTTTTTACAAAAGCTCTTTAAATATATAAATACATAGATAAATAAATATATATACTCATACATTATGGTCTGAACACACACCAGAATAACTAAAAAAGGAAGAAAATTTTAAAAAGAAAGAAAATTTCTGTCAGTCATGCAGCATCCCCTCGAGGTTGATGGATATCATGGCTGGCCTGTACGCTGGTACTGTGAGTGCTTTGCAGAGTGGAGGCAGGACTTTTGTGTTTTTCCCAGTTGATCCTGGGGTTCATCAGGGGTGTGCTCTTGCTCCTACTTTGTTCAGTGCTTGCATGAACTGGGTGTTGGGCAAGGTTGTGGGGTCCAGCGGCTGTGGGGCATCTGTTGGTGAGGAGAAATTCACGGATCTTGACTTTGCTGACGATGCTGTGATCTTCGCGGAGTTAATGGAGGCTCTGATCGTGGTGCTCGAGAGACAGGGTGAGGAGTCTGAGTGTCTGGGCTTGCGAGTGTCCTGGATAAAAACCAAGATCTAAGCCTTTAATGACCTCTTGGGCACAGCCATCAGAAGTGTGTCTGTTTGCGGAAAGAGTGTTGACCTTGTTGAGGGGTTTACTTACCTTGGCAGTGACATTCTTGTCTCTGGTGACTCTGCCTATGAAGTCAGTAGACGGATTGGGAGAGCATGGGGGGTCATGTGGTCCCTGGAAAGTGGTGTATGGTGCTCCTGATATCTATGCAAAAGGTCGAAGGTCCAAGTCTTTAGAGTCCTGATGCTTCCTGTCCTGCTATATGGTTGCGAGATATGGACGCTATCCAGTGACCTGAGATGAAGACTGGACTCCTTTGGTACTGTGTCTCTCCCGATAATCCTTGGGTACCGTTGGTTTGACTTTGTGGCGAATGGGCGATTGCTCATTGAGTCAGTTACGGCACCACAGCCACATGGTGCATTTCCCCGAGGGTGATCCGGCTCGTAAGATCCTCATTGTTGGGGACCTGAGTGGCTGGAGCAGGCCAAGGGGTCGCCCACGTAACACCTGGCTGCGGCAGATAGAGGGTCATTTACGGAGGGCGGGTCTGGACCATGCGTCTGCCTGGGAAGTTGCAAACCGGCATCCCGAGTTGTTTCATCATGCAGTAGGTGCGGCAACGCATTGTACCAGTGCATGCTCCTCAACTTGACTTGACTTGACATGCAGCATTTTTCATAATGGCACTCAGTTTTGTTTTAATTCCCTCCTTTGCTACGACCTCCAGGGGTTCCAGAGAGTATCCTATAACTGAGCCTGCCTTTTTAATTAGTTTACTGATTCCATGGACCTCACTTTGAAATGATGTTACCAGCCCACCACACCAGAGCATAGAAAATCACACAGGCCATTATGGAGTTATATAAGATATAACGGATGTCACTACTAACATTAAAAGAATGCAGTCTCCTAAAGAAGAACAGCCTTTCTTATATAGTTCCTCTGTGTTCCAAGAACAGTCTAAATTGTCAATAATGTGGACCCCCAAGTACTTGTAGGAGTTCACCACCTCTACATCTACTCCTTGAATAGTGCCCAGACATAGAGGCTGTTTGGTGCGGCGAAAGTTAATAACCAGTTCATTAATCTTGCCGATGTTAAGATGCAGACAACTGTCTTCGCACAGCAGAAACAAACTTCTCCACCTGACTCCTCTCCTCTGTCTCACCCCCCTTATTGATACACCCCATAAGTGTAGAATCTTTTGAGAATTTCTTCAAGTGACATGCCCTGGTGTTATATTTATAGTTTGAGGTGTATAGAGTGAAGAGAAAAGCAGACAGGACTGTTCTTGTGGTGCTCCAGTGTTGCTCACAACTGTATCAGAAATACAGTCTTTGAGCCTCACAAACTGTGGTCTGCCAGATGGATAGTCCAGTACTGTGTCAAAGACCAAGATAAAAATACATGCTATATTTCATGTAAATCAGGAAAGTCATCTTTGATTGATTCCTGGACATACCACAGACAGACTTTTGTAACTTTATTAATATAGATTTATTTGAATACATATAAAGAGTATGGCAATATAGGAGTGTTTTTAGGGCTGGTATTTCATAATTCCAAGGATCTGGATTCAAATCCCAGTCAAGTCCTGCTTGTCTCTGTGTAAATTGGTGTGACACGAGTAAGTGTGTGTATGTCAGTGTGGCCTGAGATTGACAGCATTCCTTCCCAGGCTGGTTTATTGCCTTGTGTGGATATTGCTGGATCAGACTATGATTCTCCAAATCCTTTAATTAAAAAAGTTACAAAAATGAAATGTGTGGTGTCACACATGCGCATCAGAGGAGCATCCTTATGACCTCTGTTGAGGTATGTTATTACCTGACAGGATGAGAGGGGATAATAACACTAATCTTGTCTTCTCCTTCTAACCTCGTGGAGCAGATAAGCCATCCAGTGAGGGCACATAAGAACCCTGGCTGCCCGGAAACAGGTGTAATTTTGGCAAGAGTGACCTGCTGCACGGAGCTCTCAAGCAAATCTGACCCCACACATCTAGAACCGTGGGCAATGAGGGTAAGAGTTATAACACCTAAGTAGCGTTCCTTTTTATTTTGGAAATTCCTGTTTATTAAATGGGAAAGTTTCTTCAGCAATCTGACATTTCTGCACTCGGCCATAATGGAAGTATAAATAAAGAGACTTTTATATTTAAAAAGGTTGCAAATGTGTGGCAGCATTCACCTCTTTGCTTACCCTGTGATGTCTTTCAAGTTTGCATTTTGTGCAGAAAAGCAGTTTAGATGAGCTAATGCTCAAGTTTGTGATGGGCAACATATCATCAATTTAAAATCCATCTATAAATTTCTACATACAAGCCTGAAGCCAGATCTTATCATTAATAAATTGTTAAAAAAGTTTATCATAAATTAATAACTATAAAAAAATATACAAAAGATAAAATATTTTTATGAAAATATCTACGCTCTATATATAAAATCCTAAGCCTAAAAGTACAACGATTTTATGTGTTGTTTTTATGTCACGTTTTTTGTCATGCTTTAAATCTGGCTTATTTTCATTTTTTATATATATTTACAAATATATGTTTGATATCATTCTTTTCAGAATTTATCGAACTTTAATGTGATGTTGTTAGATTTTCAGATTCTTATTCCTTTTTTAAATTATAAACTAAAAAAATAACAGGAACTTATGTCCCGTGAGACAAGACTTTATGCCAAGAGATTTAACCACGCCTGGGGCGTGAAATAAAAGAGAAAGAGTAGGACAGCTGCTGTACAGGCTTTTAAATGTTTGAAGCACCGTGCGAGACGCAGATCACGTGGCAAGGCAGCAGCAAGCCAGCAGCAGATCTAGCAAAGAGGAGGTAAAAAAAAACTGTTTTTGTTTCCCATTGTATCACCATTTAAGAGGGGGTTTCAGAGGAGCGACCGTGTCTCCTTGGGGTGCATTTAGCCCCTTTCTTCACAACGTGAGCAGAAGAGATGCGAAGTGCCTGGCACATAACGCAGGCCGGAGGGTTTGGTGAGCAAAGTGAGCAGGGGGAAAAGCCCCTAGTCATAATATAAAAATACACAGTAAACACTGAAAAAACAGGAAAAGAAGAATAATTAGAGAATGCAAATATATTTTATGGGGTGGCGCAGTGGTAGCGCTGCTGCCTCACAGTAAGGAGACCAGGGTTCTTATCCCGGGTCCTCCCTACATGAAGTTTGCATGTTCTCCCCCTGTCTGCATGGGTTTCCTTTGGGTTTCCTCCCACAGTCCAAACACAGGCAGGTTAAGTGAATTGGCAACACTAAAACTGGCCAGTGTGTGTGTGTGTGTGTTTGCCCCGCAATGGACTAGCACCCTCTCCTGGGAATTTTTCCTGACTTGTGCCCTGTTTAAGGAATAAGCGTGTTACTTGACTGACTAACTGAAATAACTGTATATGGTTAATATAATATATAGTATACTCTGTAAATATTATAATGAGAAAAAATAATTCAACCCAGAAGCAATGGTACAACTAGAATGAAATTCAATACACAGAGTAAGTGACCCTTGAGTAAGAAATTATTCTAAAACAAGAACAAAGAATCAGTTGATTGATCCAGAATGTGATAGTCTTAACTACAAAGTAAAAGCTGCATGATTGGCCATACAAGACAGCTGTAAAGACTCATGCTAGTGCCAAATGTTGTCCACTGGCACACCTAAAAAAATATTCAGCAATGTCCTATCCAGTTGAAACAATTGTCCATGGAAAATATGGAGTATAAAGAAGAAT
Source organism: Polypterus bichir lapradei (assembly GCA_026402145.1). Classification (NCBI taxonomy): domain Eukaryota; kingdom Metazoa; phylum Chordata; class Cladistia; order Polypteriformes; family Polypteridae; genus Polypterus; species Polypterus bichir. The sequence goes on along the minus strand of JANRMT010062848.1, from coordinate 14,221,966 downwards.
TGCCCACACGTGCTCTTATAGTGCAAGGTCCAGAGACAACTGGCAAGGGATGGGTATATGAAAATGACCCCAGGAAGGTATATGATGAAAAGGTGCATGAGGAACTTTTTGATGTGCTGTTATGAAGTTGAATTGTTCTAACAAATCTGATATTTTGCACTGTGCAGTCTTCTTGTGTAAACCCATTGGTCATTAACCCACAGGCAGACCGGACTTATTGCTGAAGACAACCAAACAGTCTCAACAACTCAACAGTCAGTGATACTTCAGCTTGGCAGCAGTCTAGACAGAGAAAGAAACAGTTTATAGTCAGTGGCATAGTTAAAATTATAAATGGTGCCCAACTTCTGTGAATCACTAAGCTATGATTCAAGACATTGCTAGGGTTAGGCTTAGTGTAGGGGATATGGCTATGACTAGCCGCACACGGGTCCACTGATCCAGGAATTAAAATTTTAGATTTCTTTTTATTCAATTGCATAAGAAGAAAATAAAATAATTACAACACATTACAATTTTTCATTAAGGCCATTAGGCTCTATTGTGAATAAAGCCCTAAACTCCATTCCATTTCCCTCTTCAATCTACATGTTTTCTTCCAGTATGGTTGATGTTCAATGGGAAAAAATATTGAGGAATGTTTAAAGTGTGCAAAATGGGTGTACAGTAGAGTCTGACAAAAGTATTGATGTTGAATGATCTGTTGGTTCTTTAATGGAGTTATCCCCTGGGCCACAGAGGTCCATCCTAATGTGGATAAGAGTCTTCCTTCAACTACCCTAGCATTGTTCCTGTGTCACATCTCTGGGGCTGACCAAACAAAAATGCAGACCTATTTACATATTCCTGACAGCAGACAAGGAGCCATGAGTCTAAAGCAGTTCCATGTCAATCTCCCAAACATGGCATGAATGCTACTGTTCCGCCTGGAGTGATTTGAGCAGAAACACTTGTGTGCCTGGGGGAGCTAAGCAGCTGCAGCTGAGACGCTCAGAGTCCCAGGTGTGTCAGACTGCTTCAAGATATTCTTAAAAATTAAAAAGGGTGTTTTTGAACATTTGTAATTTGACTCTGTGACTACACATTGTAACATAACGTGTCGGCAGCAATGGTATACATCACTGGTATGACATCCCTGCCTGAATTATGAGGCAGAAAAACGTCAACAACTCTGCACTGGCCTGCAGTGAAAAGGAGACTTAAATGCGAGACAATGACTGCTTTATCTGTTGACTTGCCAATTAACTCAGGTACACAACATAAATCTTTAAGTAAGCCCCCACCTGAACCAATTCTTTTATACCCAACATCCTCTGCATGTGTACCCTGATTCTGCAGTAATACCCTTTCAGCTTTGCTACTCCAAGTCAGTAAATATGTTGAACTGTTTGAAAGGAAACTGGGACCCTCATAAGGCTGGAGGCCAAATCTTTGTTGAACAAAACTTTCATGACAGACTAACTGTTGGTGTTCTTAATGTCTGCTACCAATAATAATTTAAAGCTGAGGCAAGCCATTTCTGGAGAGGCTTATAGCTCATCCCTAACACGTATGTCTAACATTAAAAGTTAAACAGATGAAAGAAATGCACCAGACACCAAGAAGGAATTTTACCAGAAATCATTTTTGGTGGGCAGTTACGCCAGGGAGTTATGTAATTGTGACATTAGGCAGTACTCTTAAGGGCTTGCTCAATGAGCAGAACAACCACATGTTAAGACTGATGTAAGCTTACAATTGAAATAATTTTTCTAGCCACCGGGGGGCATTCATTTGTCCCAAGTTTAGTGATTTTGCAATTGGGGTGGGATAGGGTATGAGAAGAAACATACGTTTGTAGAGATACACATAAATTGTCGTAAAACATTTGCAATTACAGATTGAGCTGGTTGATCTTCACTGCCAGCTCTATGAATGCAGTAGATAATAAACTCTTGTGAGCACCATGGTGAATGGACAGGCATCCCTAAGGGGATAGAGGAAGATTCTTTTCCCAACCGGGATGCTGTAATAAAGGAGAATTGAAAAAAAAAGGCTTTCCAGAAGGGAAGGAACAGGATCCCTTGCCAAGTCAGGAGTCCCCAATATTGGAAAGACCAGACAAAAAGGTTTGGATACTTTATCCCCTGATATGCTAGATGGCAACATCCTTGGTTTAGGATTTCCACACCGACTCTCGCAGGGTATGCTGGGACTCGTAGTCTTGTGGAGTAGCCCTTTTGTTTGCCGTCAAGAAGAGTTTCCAGGATTAGTCAAAACTATTTTCAGGGACTTCAATTTAAGCAAAAAATGCACTCCTGGGTCACAAATAAAAGAAGCCACTCAACCTCATCCAAGTGAGTCGGAGTCAGGAAACAGAGAACAACACTTGTTTGGAGGAAGAGGAATAGGACTGAGAAGGAGGATACAGAGGATTACAGAAGGGCCTGTAAGGTAGTGAAGAATAAATTATTATATTTGAACCCGACTGTATTTGTGTTGGATGATCTCAGGGTTTGGGGCTCAGTGAGCCCCCTATCTGTCACACTATGTTTACTTGTACATAAAACATTGTCAGTATTCACTTCACTTTATAGTGTTAAAGTAACCCTCTGCGGTGAAGTGGCGCCCTGCCCGGGGTTTCTTTCCTGCCTTGCGCCCTTTGTTGGCTGGAATTGGCTCTGGCAGACTCCCATGACCCTGTAGTTAGGATGTAGCGGGTTGGATAATGGATGGATGGATGGAAGTAACCCTATTAACAGTGTTTCTATACACTTTCTTTAATTATTAATAAAACATTGGTGATTTTCTATGTCAATTATCCTGCCCAGCCTAACAGTGCACTGTTTACGACCCAGACTTCCTCCTAAGCCTCCTCCTCCTCCTCCTTTTCACCTCCCTCTTTTCTCATTGTCTACACCTGTGATCTTCTTATAGTCCACAAGGTTGTCCATAGGCAGGGTGCTGACAAGCCTGAGCGTAATTACAAGTTTCTCCTTTCATTACCGGCCAAGAATTGACAAGTGCAGGTGAGCGCCACTTATTTCTCCAGTGCTGTTGAAAGATGGAAAGCCAGAGTTTTACAGGAGAGTTTTGCATCAGTGGGCTTCAAGCCATCAGAGCACACTTTTAATAACATGCAGTGGTATCGCCTTCTAGATCACAGCTTGGGGCAGGATGGCTTGTTAGAAGACAGGGAGATAAAAGCACATTCATCTCTTTGATAGCGTCACAGAAAGACACAGGTTTTCAATTGTGTGCCAGGTCTGTTTCAAACTTCATAACAAATGACCTCCATTTCCCCACTGTATAAAAGTCAGGACCAAGTATTCTAAAAGTGATAATTTTGCCCAATTTAATTTATTTTTAAACAGTTCCTTTCATAGAAGATAGGCCAAGGGAATTATATAGCTTCCACAATTCTAAGCAGGGTACAGATGACCCTTAAAGTGACAGGGTCACACTGAAGTCGATGACTGCCATATGTTCACAGGCCTGGGTTCAAATACTTTTTGGAGTCCCTTTTTGTTTTAATTCTATTCCGTGTGATAGACACTCGCCGACTTCTGGATTGATTCCTGTCTTATGCTGATGCAGCTGGGAAAACCTCTTGTTCTTGAAATGAAAATGCAAAAATGCAGGTTCAGAATTGGATACATCGACAAAACCAATATAAAATAACATAGAATTAAAGTTGTCAGGGTGTACTGTACATGAAGATTTTTTTAATAGTTCTTCATCATGGAATTAGTTTTCATTTTTTCAAATCACAGCATATGTTATCTAGCTTTTAGTATCGGTCCCTGAGCCCAATGATGTCAGGACAAGCCCCATCACACTATGAACATCCATTTGAAAATGGGAATGGCTTCAGGGGAAAAAGATGACCAGATAGATGAATGGATATCTACTGCTAGGAAGACTAAAGGCACATATGCCAACCTTCTGCTCAGAATGGTTGCTTTATCCCTAAATTCTTTAGAATGGAAAGAGATGGATGGATGGTCAGATAGGCTGCCAGATAGGCCTTTATAACAAAAGGACAGTGGGAGATGTCCTCCCAGAGACATGAATTCCACTATATGCTGGGTGGCAGCATTTCTCTGGTTAGACCTCCCATTTGTGCACCCACAGGGCAGCATGTAAACTGTGGTCTCAATAGGTAGCCTGCTAGGGTACTTGGGTACTGCTAGAGGGAGCTGCCAAAAGGATACTCTTCTGTGCTTTGGAGGGTCCACTTGACCCTGAAGTGCTTCTCGGTGGCCATGCTGTTGCATCAGAAGTACTCCAGGGTCTAGGATAATAAACGGCTGCTGTACTTCCCCCAGGTTAGTTGAAGTCAGGTGTGGAGGATGGCTAAAGGTCCCCTTGGAGAAGTGGAGGAGAAATAGACAAAGAATGAAGAAAGAATGAGAAGTTTGAAAAGGGAAAACCTAGGATAAGGTATTTCGATAAAATTAATTCATGTCATTTGAACTCAGGACTTGTGTGGTCTGGGTGTTTGGGGCTTTGCTAAACCCTCTACAGATCACATTATATATAGCTGAGTATGTCACATAGGCAGTGTTGGGGGTAACACGTTAAAATTAATGTGTGTTATGTAGTCAGATTATCTTTTAAAGTAACTAGTAACCTAACACAATACTTATTTTATTGAAGTAAAAAATACCTCCATAAAATACCTGCAGAAGAAGATTACTGTATTACTACCTGCATTACCAAAGCTTCTTCCCTATACTCCAAAAAGAAAAAAATACATATACATATATATTATATGTATATTGTGGCATATGGCCAGGGCCCTTGTCCTGCCGGGTCCTGCCGGGAAGCCTATATAGTGGAAGGAACAGGGGAGAGAACATATATAGGGCATTACATCCCCCAGAACACTGAAAGGCAGCCAACCTGGGTTGCAGTGCTGCCTCAGACTCCAACAGGGCTCTTTGGGAGTTGGAGTTTGGAGCAGCAATGTTGGGTTCCATGGGTGCCACCAGAGGACATTGCAAGAATGGCTGAGCTCTTTGTTGCAGCACTTCTACCACACTCGGAAGTCCTGCCAGAAGAAGATCACCGGACACCTGGAGCACTTCCTGGCGCCCTATAAAATGGGCTAGCTGCCACTAGGAGCCAGAGGTGGAGGATGAAGCTTGCAAGGAGGAGTGGAGGTGGACTGAGAGGAAGGGAAAGGGAGAAAGAAGAAGACAAGAAATTGTTTTGTACTATGTGTTTAGTACTTTAACTGTGCTGTACAGGTGGGAAACCTGAAAAAGGAAAAAAAAATAAAAGCGTGAGTGCAGAACTTGTGTCCTGTGTCTGTCTGTCTGTGTCAGGTTTGGGCAGCAGGAACGCCCTTTGCAGGCCACCATAACAGGACAAGATAAAGAATTTGTTGAATCAAATATAAAGCAATATGGTCTTTTCAGTTTAGAGTCAAACCATGACTAGAAAAAACAGGAACTCTTAAAATAAAAAAACAGACTAGAAGGGGCAGTGCCGATGGACTGTGGCCCAGATGTGACATCATTTGGGACTGCCAGTCATCTGATCTGTAGGGGAGAAAGGAGAAGAAGCATTAGGCAACAGCACCAACCCTCGACTTGGAGTGGAGTTACATGTACATTCAGATAAGCCTTTAAGTTGTCTCCCAAGCACAAGTGTGTGACAACATATTACTGAGTTATTTCTCAGAAGTATTGGGTTTTGTCACACAGACATTGCCTGTTGGATTTGGTGTAACATTGTGCATGCGCACGCTCTGGCCATCAAGTGACTGCTGTTGAGGAAGAGATTAAGCACAAGTACAATCAAGTTAAAAGAACTAAATGAAAGTTTTAAGTATACATTTAATTATGCATGTACTGAATGGTAAATTTAATCAGCCCAGTTTTGGCTTTTAAGGAACCAGTGATTAACACACCACTTAATATAAGGCAAGAAGCAATATTGAAAATTATCCCGCTCCAGCAATCCAGAAAATAGTGTGGTGCCTGTGAACCAGTAAACATAAGCTTATTAATAAAGTATTGGTTTAGCTTCTGTTCAGCTATTTGCTATAAATATTCTGAAACAGTGTGATCTGGTAGCAACCAACATTCATATTGAAAATCTTTGGGGCTCATATTAAGATGGAATATGAGGTTAGATGCCATAGCACACAAAGGACTAAATGTATTTACAAAACACAAGAAAATGATCAAATTTGGTTGTATTTCTGCTCAGTTTCATGAAAATTCATTAATAGGCTTAGGATTTAATAAATACTGTGAAATGAAATGTACGGTTTTTCATATAAACAATGAAAAAGTAATGCAAAAGAAAAACACTGTCTATAACACATTGCATTTCAGAAGTGTTCGGCCAGCTACATAGGTGAAACAGGGATCTATCATTGGTTGTCAGTTATCATGAACAGAGAGCCAACTAAAGACAAAATCAAATCAGAGCAAGTTGCAGACTATTTGGAGTGAATCGCTGGATATGTCACATTACATGACTGCAAGTAATGGAAGCGCACCAATGACTGCCTCCAACTCACTAAGATTATGTAAATGAAGGCTACGACTGAAAAGTCATGTCATGTGATGGCCTTAAAGTAACAGATCCTGGAGCAGCCACATTGTTTCCTGTGTCTTTTGAAACAACAGTGATAAATTAATAGCTCTGTACCTGTAAAGCTCCTTGGGTGGTTGTCCTCTAGGGAAAGGCACAAAAAAATAAAGGTTGCTTGCTTGTAAAACCTCACTCCCACCACTTTCTTATATTGCCAGAACACAAAACCAGCAGGCTTTCTAACTTTTAAAAAATTTATGTTACATGACAATGAGAGCTCAAATGCCTTACAATCATAGGATTCTGTGGTTTAGGGATTGCCTCCTCCTTCAGATCTCTTTCTTTGCGCCAATAAAAAAACTACTGAGTTGCTTTCTTTGTGACTAAGCATCAGGCTAATCATCCAGCATCTACGCTCTGAACTGAGGTTTCCTAATTTCCACCATTTGAATTTTAGTTATTTTATTAGGACCATATAAGAGGATGCAGTATACAGCAGATACCAATTAAAGTTGCATGATTTTGTGTTACTGAATTTGTTAAAATCTGTCTGTGTGTCTCACCCTCTTTATATAAGAATGAATGAAATTAATTTAATTAAAATGTCCACCCTAACTGCATCCTACAGAAACGGAGCAGGGCCTAACCTCTGCTCCAAACCTTTCATCTCTCAGGTTTGATAAGTGCTCAGTATTCTTGATTCATGTGCAATGCAAAAGAGCTGCAGTTGAATCAACACACCGAATCCCTGGGCACCCCCGACCCAATCAACTACAGCCCTTCCGTGCCAGCTGATAGTTCAAATGGCCAGCAATCGAAGCTTTAAAGTCTAAGTTTGCTCCCTGTCCCTTGCCTCTGGCCTCGTTGCCCCTTGTTGCTTGGAATGAGCCAACGGAAGGAAGCGTCCCTAAGGGTCCCAGTGACTCTGCTGGCTTCAGGCTTGTTTATCATTACGTACCTGGTTAGTTTCATTGTTTTTTTGGCTGTGGGCACTTTTAGTTCTGTCTGCTAAACAGGGTTTCAATTGATACCAGATTGCTGTCACTCGATTTGGTGAATGTCTCCTTTATTTACATTATTAAAATACTTCCTAGTACAATTAGCAGAGCCTTAAAGGGTTAAAAAATGAAGAGAAATCTTTTCCTTCAGCTAGGCTATTTAGAAATCAGGAATGCAGCACTGTGAAGACAGCTGCAATATTTGCTGCTTATTTGACAGTGCTATGTCCATCTATTCTTTATGTTTTTTTAGATGCACTGAAATGAAGCAGAGTACCTGTTGTTTTTTTTTTCACTAAGCTTGGCTTTTTAATTATGGAGTATTTAGTGCAATAAAAGATTACTTCATTCCCTGTAGAAAACTCTACACTTTCAATCTGGCTGTCAGCCAGGTGCAACAGGGAAGGCATGCAAATGCTATTAATGACGTGAAATATGAAATGAGTTTCAAAACGAGATCAAGATAATCATAAAACGTGGTGTACGTAATTTATGGCGTCTGTTTGCCCTGCAGTAACGTAGATGTGGAGTAAACAGCTACAAGTTCTTTTTATCAAAAACACTCCCCTCAATATTTACAATTTATCATGTGCAATTTTTATGAATTGCAGTTTAGTGGAACAATTAAAGTGCTGCTACGTCATAGCTTCAGGGATCTGAGCTCAATTCCTGGCTTCCAACGGTTTTTAGGTGTTTCAGGTTCATAAGTTAAATGGTGACTCAAAAATGGCCAGTAAGTGAGTGTGGGTACATGTGTGAGTGTGCTCTGTGGTAGACTGGTTCCTGCCCTGCGCCCAGTGCTGCTTAAATAGGGTTCTTCACTACATAACCCTGAACTGAATGAAGCAGGCTCAGCAATGGATAGACAGACGAGTGAGTGAAAATATTTGAGAATGTGTGATTTCTAATGGACATGTACCCCATTGAGAACTGGCTCCTGCTTTGTTTCAAGTTCTGCAAGGATACACTGTAACCCCCTTCCCACCAAGACCCTAAACTTAACTGTGTTTGTTAAAAGATGGCTATACAGATGAACCAACACTATGTGGTTGTGAGTGTGCCCACTGATCATTTGGCATCCCATTTAAGGCAGGCTTCTTTGTGACAGATTCTGAAGGAACTGGCTCCAGACAGCAAAATGTTCGATAGAGGATGAACGGATGGATGTGTGAGCGTTGGTGTGTGTGTGTGTATGTGTGTGAGAGACTATGCCCTCTGATGAACTGGCATCCTGTCTGAAGTTGGTTCTATCTTGCACCAAATTCTTTAGTGTTATGGGATCCCATATAGGAAAACACCCATCCATCCATTACCTAACCTGCCATATCCTAACTACAGGGTCACGGGGGTAGCACACACAGACACAACAAGCACACACTAGGGACAATTAGAATTGCCAATTCACCTAACCTGCATGTCTTTGAACTGTGGAAGGAAACCCGAAAACCCGGAGGAAACCCACGCGGACACAGGGAGAACATGCATACTCCACGCAATCTCCTAACTGCGAGGCAGCAGCACTACCACTGCGGCATCGTGACATCCCCATATAGGAAAACAGACGGTCACGAAACCTTTTTTTTATTTTCATCATTTAGTAGAGAGTTTTATCCAAAGTAGTGTGCCGCAGTGGCTGGCACTCCATACAGGATTTTACTGAAAAGCCAGTTCAGGAATAGATTGTTGAGGGTAGTAAAATTAACACTGTTATTTCTGTCTTGCGTCACTCACCAAGGGGGCAGTGGATGTAAAGGTTTGATGCCAAAGACACAGACATCAGACTTTTCATTCAAACAAACTTTTACTTCTCTCAAACCTCACTCTTCCATTTTTCTCTTGCTTTTCCACAAGACGCACCCAAGATGCATCACACGTTAAAAAAAAAAAGTTCTCCTCCCACTTTTCTGGCCAATCACAAATGAGTATTTGCATTCTGGGGTTCTGTGCTCAAGCACCACACACCATTAACAATTTCTTTTTGGTTCACTTTACTTCTTCATTTTGTAATTCACGTTTAGCTCATTTGTCATCACTCAAGTCCTTTGACTTCCAGGTATATGACCCTCTTTAAGGAATATCTGTCTCTTTTAATTGCAGTTTCATTGCTCATCTAATACATAGCTACATACTAGCATCTACTGTACTCATTTCCCCACTGAGCTTCTTTTATGAAATTAAATAAGTAAATGTTTATGTCTTTTAATTGTGAACAAGGGAAGCATAAACATTTTTACTTTTCTCCAAGTCATGTTACGTAATCAGCTCTGAGTCAAACTGTAGAGCATAGGTGGAGCTTGAACCAATAGTCTTTTAGTTTACAGTTCAGCTGCTTAGCTGGTGATGGCTAAATTCTAAACAACAGACATAAGAATTTGCATCCTGTTAGAATTGGCACCTTTGAATCCAGTGATGTATAAAAGGAGAATTCTGGCAAACTAGACTCTGTTTTGTTCAGTAAGGTTCTATTCTGAAGTTCAGTTGATCTGTCTGCTCCATATCAGATCAAAGGAGATGCCCCATCTTACTGCCAGCTCTCCATAGCCTACTTTTCTCTTTTAGTGGATCAAATACCTATACTATGTGCTGAAATTCCTACCATCTAGTTAGGTTGGGGAGAAGCTGCAGGCTTCCTTGTAGGCCACCATAACTTCGTTACAGAAGGATTTCTTCTGAGTACATCCTCTAATGATCATGTCTAACACCACCTAATAATTCCTGGTTCTTCACACAAGTTTTCAAAGGAGTGTTTCATTTGCTGTGGAGATTACTACTTTTCTGTCCTGTCCTAGGCGATCATGGTGTTAATAATAACAACACAACATATCATAAGGTTATGGAGATGGAGATAGTTGAGGAGTACAAGTATCCGGGGGTGCATATGAGCAATAAGATAGACTGGTCCAGGAACTCGCTGGCCATATACAAGAAGGGTCAAAGTAGACTGTATTTCCTACGCAAGCTCAGATTATTTAGTGTCAGCTGCACTATGTTGTGGATGTTCTATGTCAGTGTGGTTGCCAGTGCCTTTTTCTTCGCTGTGGCATGCTGGGGAAGCAGCATTAAAGTGGCAGACTTCAGGAGACTAAACAAACTAATTCAGAAGGCTTCCTCTGTGGTAGGAGAGAAACTGGACAGCTTGGAAACTGTGGCAGATCAGAAAATGTTGTCTAGGCTTTGGTCTATTATTGAAAATGCTAATCACCCAATTCATAGTGTTGTGGTTGGACAGAGGAGCGTTTTCAGCAGTAGCCTGACTAGCATCAAGTGCTCCACTGAACGTCACAGAAAATCCTCCCTCCCCACAGCCATCAGACTCTATAACCCCTTTTCCGGTCACTCACCCATACTTTAAGCTATTACCCTCTTTCTTTATTGGATATCCAGGTACATTTTTCAAGTACTTGAAATGTGCAACATACTATCTGTTCTTGTGCAATAAATTGTCTTCTCTTCACATGAGAATAACCTTATTTGTTCTCAGAATGTGCAATATTAACTTAAGGTGCAACGCTCTGCACTCTAGTTTGATACTTACATTTATTATACTTCATTTATATTTACATGATTACTTTATACTTGCTCTTAGTGTAACATGTCCCTTGTCTGTTGTTAAGTTGTAACATAAGTAATTTCCTTCGGGATTAATAAAGTTTTCTGATTCTGATAACATAACATAACATAACATAACATAACATAACATAACATAACATAACATAATGAAAATAATTATTTACAATAAATATGGGATACAATGTTGTATCTTGTAATTTCTTCTTACCTGTAATTATTTCAAATATTATCTTTCATTTCAATCAAATCATAACTCTTGAGATTTAATTTTACATATGAGCTCTTGACAGCATGAAAGACATTCTGGGTCAACTTGGTCAACATTTTGTTGCCTTAGGTAAAGGTGAAAATGTTCCACCCAAAGCACACAATCCTGAAGGTAATTTCTATACATATATTGTGTGGAATTGCATGAGGGTTGGGTAGGCCGATCATATTTTTACTGTTCCAAAATGGGACACAACTTATTATACCATAAATAGATTAAATTGAAGAGCAATAGGGGATGGAGAGGTCCACATTGGAATTTTGAGCCTGCTGTAAAAATGTATATTGTTAAATGACAAATTGCCACCCCCTAAATCAGTGTTTCCCAACCTCGGTCCTGTGCCAACCCGGTTTTTGTTCCAACCTGCTTCTGTTTTTAATTGGACTCCTGAGCTAATTAAGTGATGTGTTATTTCCCAAGTTCTGTGTTTTGGGAACAATATAGAAATTAGAAAACTAAGTTTGGCAAGTTATATGGGAACAATGTATTTTTTCTATTTTAACAATATTTTCATCTTGATTTTTATTCTACTTTTCTATGTGTTCTAATTGTTTAATTAATCCATTATTTACTAATTAGTGGGTCTGATGCTAAAGTAGTTGCAGCCTTCGATTATTCAGTGTTGTTTGCCAGTGTGTCTGCTCTGCTCATTTTTAATTGTCATTAATAAGATACAGCGAAGGGGAAAAATAGCACAGAGAAAGGCCAAAATATAATGAAATCAACAAAACAGAGTTAAGCATTTAAATCTATAACAAAAGCAGAAATATTTCTAAATGTCTTATAAATGTAAAAATCATGCTGCTGTGCTTTTCTGAATGTAGAATAAAAGAAAAATAATACCAGCTAATTAAATGAGATCAGTGCTATCAGGTGTTGTCACTGATTAGGAATCTGGTTGGAACAAAAACCTGCAGTCAAAAGGGGGTCCACAGGACCAAGGTTGGGAAACACTGCCCTAAACCCTTTGCCACCCTCGGTGACTACCTAGTTCACCTATATGGTAGAACCAACCTTGATTTTACAATATTTTTGGCAGGAAGCTGTGATTGGTTTATTCTAGGCCAGCCATATTCTGGACTATTGTCCAGATTGTGGAATAGCCTGAAAAATTTATATTACAGTAGATTTAGATTTCCAGGCACTATCTTTTTGGAGCCCTTGATATCATTTTTCAGATGAAATATATAAGTATATTACGTATTTTTTTAACATTATTTAAATAATGTATACTGTTATTAAACGTGTGGACACAGTACAGCGGTAGCGATGAACTGGCACCCCGTTCAGGGATTGTTCCTGTCTCGCGCTGTATGCTTCCTGGGATTGCCGTGACCCTGGATGGATAGATGGATGGAAAAATTAAGCATATAGTACAAATATATTTCAATGTTCCTTAAAAGTTTTGAAGAATCGGCATTCTAAGCCTACAGATGGCTTGACATTTATTAAAGAGCTGAATGTGTGGCAATTGGTTACTTGGAGAAATAAAAGGAAGGACAAGAACTGGAGATTAGTATGTTTGAAAGAGGCAGTACTGCTACAATAAATTATTTAATCGAGGGTCGCGCAGGGTGCAGCAAGCATCTTGCAGGAGGCAGGAACAATCTCTGGACGGGGCGCCAGCTTGTGGCCCCATTTTTAATACATGCTTTAATTAATTTCATCATGAAGATGATATCAAGTATACATGTTAGTATTTAAATTGTTCAGAGAGCTATAATATCATGAATGTAATGTATTCTGTGTCCTGTCGGCGTAAGGGAAAGCCTGTTTAATAACAAGCAAGTTGTAATTCACACACTTAGAGTACGAAGCATTGTATGTGCTGCTTTAGCTACGATGAGATTTGAGGAACAAAATAAACTACATGATTAAAGTGGAAATTTTGAGATTAAAGTTTACATTTCGAGCTTCTTTTTTCCACTTTGTCCCTATTTTTTCTTTTCTCTGTGCCCTAATACTCTTCCATATGATACTCAGACGGTGAGCTTTGATATCTGACAACATCTTTTTTATTTCAGGCACTGTGCAACTTTCTAAACTTGAAATTTTGATCAATTTCCTTTTGTTGTTTATACAACTGCTTAAACCAACAAATAGTAAATTTTTCCTTGCCTCCACTTGGCATTCACTGATATTCTTCTTTTTTCCCCGTGCTTTTGCTATTGTCTTTTCACAGAAGGCTGAACTTAAGGAAATATTTATATTGATGTGCATATACAAAGAGGCGTAATTCTGGAAGGATTCTTGGAGGTGGTGGCAGGTGCATGCACGAATGTTACATTTCACACAGACCAGGATTTATGTAGCGGGAGCGTGTGGAAGTTGGCTTATGCACAGTTTTCTGCATCTGAATTTTTTTGTGCATACACACATTTCAACTTTTGTCCATACACCATGTTTTAGTGTGAATTCCACGCACAGTGTTATGAATGAGGCCCCAGGACACAAGGACAGGGGCTGCCGCTAATGGTATCTTTTCCTTTTTCTCTCACAGCCCTGAGAAACCGCCTAATGAAGGCAACTGATCCCAACCCTTCTGGCCCCTCTACTATAAAGCTGAGGTGCTCCTGGAAATTTTTATTAATTTCATTCCATTTACTGCATCTGTTTATTCAGATTATATTACTGTGAAGAGCAACAGCCTATCCCAACAAAACTGGGCACAATGTATTAGCTAGCCTTAAACTGTTTTCCAGGATAGGTTAGCATGGACCTGTACTCACTCATATCTAAACAATTTAAAATCACCATTTAAATTAAAATGCCCACTGAATATCCTCACACTTCCAGGGTGAACAAAATGTAAATGATAAACTTACCCCTCCTGGAATTTTCATGTTGGGATGGTGAATGGGTTGTTTGTCTCATATTGAGAGGTATGTTGTTGGAGCGTCTTATGCCTCTGGTAAAGCTACTCCTAGCAAATTAAATAAGGCACCAGAAAAAGAACAATCTAAAGTAAGACTGTCACGATGGTTTTAAAGTAATACTTATCAAACTCACCCTGAATTGGGTACCAGTAAACATTCTTGAAGCCTGTCCAGGTAGTGGTGTTTTGTGCTGAGCACCCAGTGGAAAGGTGACCTATGAAGCACGGTCAGGCCTGGCCCAAATAAGCTCTATAGAGCTAAAGTGTATGTGCAATGCTTGCAGAAAAAGTGGAGGTTTGGTTTTAATGGTATTTGAGTAATAGATGTGGTTTGGAGTGATCCAGATGTCCTATGCTTTGGCAGTGGAAATTAGGCCTTAGTAAATGCTAACATAATTAATTAGAAAAAGGCTGGCTGGAGTTCAATAACGAGGTGGAAAAATTCCAACTGGCTATACACATTACCACCTCTAGACATAGAGGACTAGAACCAGATCTCTCGATCGTGGTTGGTCTCTTACCATAATAAATACACACAGACAATAAATACCACAAGAATACTCAAAGGCTGCTGCCTGAGTCAGGTGGAGTTTGTACCACTGGACTAGAGACAGTTCATTTAAATATAAATTGAATTTCCCTTCAGAAATAATTAGAATGCCTTTTCAAAAAGGTGCATTCAAATGCAAAAAAGTACAACTTATTCACTCTATAGTCCTAATGGGAGACTTCTAATGTTATGTGGGAAACAGTGCAGATAACCAGAGTAGTGTGATTGGGAGAAACAGCCTGACTCATCTGAATCTGAATGATTAATTGTTATTAGATTTTTGAGATATGTCTCTATGTTCTGAGCTCTCAGGTAAAGAAGCTGTCCACTGATCACAGCTTGGAATGTGAGACGGCTTAGAAGGTTGGAGACTCTGCTGGATAACCCAAGAATACTCATGCAGTTAGTGAAGATGTATTTAGAACTGCTAGTGGATGCCTTAACTTGTACCTGCAGAAGAGATTCCATTACATCTGGAGGAAGGTCAGTGACTTGTGATTTATGAAGATCTGTGACTTAGATGCTGTTCATGAGTTTACTAGTGGAAGCAGGTACAAAAAGATGTGGATCAGAGGTCCACAGTGCCTGTCGTGGAAGCAAACCTATGACCAATGGATGCCCATTAATGGGGCAAGCAGCTGTCAGATTAAACAACAAAGTTTTATGTGCACTGCTATCAAAAAGGTTTCAAGCTAAGGTCTTAGGATAAATGTATCAGTTTACCAATCATTTTACATCCCTGTCTTCACCTTATCTGGTTATGAGTCTTGGGAAGTCACCAAAAGAACTAATTTGGGGATGCCATTATGTAAAATATGACTCCTGCACATACAGTATTTTGTAATTTGTGCCCATTCAGCCAAAAGAGCATTTATGAGGTCAGGTACTGATATTGAACGAGAAGCCTCAACTGGAATTACAATCCCTTCCAAAAGTCTTCACTAAGGTTCATGTCTGGGCTCTGTGAAGGCCACTTGAGTTCCTTTACACCAAACTTGTTAAACTATTTCTTTATGGACCTTGCATTGTGTATGGGATATAGTCATGCTGGAAAAGAAAAGGGCCTTCCATAAACTGCTCACGCAAAATTGAAAGTGCCTAAATTGTGTAATATGTCTTTGTATGCTGGGCTCTTTACTGGAATCAAAGGCTCAACCCCTTAAAACCAGCCCCAAACCATTATCCCTCGATACCCAAACTTTACAGTAGGTACTATGTAGTACTCTTGGTATCTCTTGAGGTCGGGGGGTTTTAGGGAGGGCTTGGATGTTGGGTGCGGGGGGTTGGGGTGAGGTGACAATAATATCACTTCCATTTCCGGCAACAGATATGATGACACTTACGGTCACAAGGTCATTGACATCACTTCCGTGTCCGGGCTCAGATATGACGTCACTTCCGGTCTCGGGGTTAGGAACATCACTTCCGGTTCTGGCCACCAGTCTTCCTTAAAACCGCCATGTTTTTGCCAGCAAGGCAGTTCTGTTCTTGACTCTGTTCTATACACATCTCGTGTGATCATTTACTCCATTTTGCAGCCAGGAAATAATATACGGGTGGCTGCCCCAAACCTTTCTGTGGCTGTTTTGCCAATTCTTCTGACAGTGGCCACGCTGTTATTGTTCCTAGGCACTTTCACTTTATAATAGTAACACTTACAGTTGACCGAGGCAGATCTAGCTGAACAAAAATTTCACATGCTGACTTGTGACAATGGTGGCATCTTATGACAGTGCCACGTTTAAAGTCACTGAGCTCTTTAGTACCACCCATTTTACTGTCAGTGTTTGTCAATGTACATTGTATAGCTAGGTGCTGATTATATATGCCTGTTGACAATGAATCACCTGAACTCAATAACCTGAAGGGGTGTCCACATGCTTTTGGCCATAAAGTACTGTATATATACTGTTTAGTACTAAATATGAAAAAGTTGAACTCAAATGTCATGTTAACATTAGATGTTTCTTAATCTTTCTTTTTGTTATTCTCACAAATACTTTAAAATAAGTTGTCCAAAGCTGTAAAGATTTTTAATATGGTTCAAATATCTTCAACAGTTTTTGCTAATCCTTTACGGTCATTCTGTGCTTCTAATAAAGTCAACTTCTGACACACACTGTAGGTGCTTCGACAGTGGAATATCTGCATAGGAAATTGTCAGTCTCTCCATCTTTAACTGATGGTGGTGTAGTCATTATCCATATGTTTTGTAAGGCCCTGTTTCTAGCCAGAGCTACACCTAAAAATAACTGCACACCTCTAAGCTAACAATTTCTCTTACAAAATCTTAACCAAGTTCTATAAATGTAACCTGTAGATTGTGAGAGCAGAAAAAAACATACTTTATGCAAGTTATTCAAAATGTTAAAAAGATCCTCATTCCCTTTTTCTTGAGTATCCTTCTTTGACCCTTCTAGCTCCTCAATTCTAGCATAAGATGATGCTGCCCACCCTGCAGATATTACCTAATGACTGAATTGCAAATCTATCTGCTTAGGACATCAAATTTTGTTCTTCCTATAACTTACATGCACACGCCTTTCACACAGCAGAGGCAAAACTGCTCAAAAAGGGCTGGAAAGCAAAATATTTTTATAAGTCTTCAAGACGCCAGGTTGCATAAAAGGTTCCACAACCTTTTGAAACCACAATTTTGTTTTTATAGCCATAAAAACTGCCCTCACCAAAAACACATATATTTCCATTCAGGTAATACTTATAAATTGAAATGAATTGAAGAAATCATGTTGGCTCCTAGAAGGAAAAACATTGAATTAAATGCAAGGATTCTTACTTTAATTATATTGCCTTTTCCTCCTTTCCCGGCAGAACTGGTAGAAATGGTATGACAGCAGGCATGATGAACGTCAGAGGAAGAACAAGGATTGAATGACAGCATTGATCGCCACAAGCATCTTAAGCCAATCAATCAGTCTTTATTTGATGTAGCTCATTCATAGCCAGTGCTTTTTAATGTACATTATGTTACAGGCCAAAGTAAGTCAAGCAAACCAGAGTGTAAAGAAGTAATCAGCCTAGAGGGTGTAAGCAGAACCTAGACAGGGGGCGAGAATTTCACAAAGCAGGGAAGAACTGTCTGCCCAGTAATTGGTTTGGCTCACTTGTAGCTCTCCATCAGAGAGTACGCTTCATTGTAGAGGGGTAATCTCAGGACAGTGATGGACAGTACTTAGCAAGTGACTTCAGTGGAGGGAAAGCTAGAGGGCAGTATCTCCTAGCTGCAGTAGAGTGAAAGTGCACAGTCAACCGGGTCCACACAAAGGTAATAGAATTAAAGGTGCTGTCGGACTCACTCTATGATAGAATTAAATGGATGTTCATGTCCTGGTTTTGTTTTGTTCTTAATTTTGCATAGCTTTCTGTTATAAATTTTAAAGAGAATTGAATCATCTCTTATACTGAAGCTCCATGGAGAATCAGGAAAAAAGAAATTGCCTGAAACACAAAGGCAATCCAAATCAAACAAGTCTTCTCTCCTTATACTTCCTATCTGAGTTTGTGAAAAACTTCCTAGATGACTAGTGCAATTATTTCTTTTCTTTCTCTCTGACATGCAACTTTTTTTCACAACAATTTTTGGATTTAGTTTTTTTTTGCATGTTCAAAGCAAGGTTTGACCTTTGGCTTCGATTTTTGACTACATCTCTCTTTCTGGTCCTCCTCTTTCAAAAAATTGTCATGTCAGCCAGGAAAGGCTGGAATTCAAATTCATGTTTTATGTCTCATTTGTTAGTTATTTATTCTTTTTATTTTGATAACGTGCATCTTTTAAATTTTTTATTTTGTCTATATGTATAAGCTGTCTTTATTATGTTCAATGTGTATTATATACGGCAGGGCCACGTACCAGTATCTGCCAGGAACTGCATTCTGCCCTATCAATCAGTAGGGTCTTCCACAGTTCCTAGCGGTTCATTGTGAATATGCTAGGGAGCTGGTGAGTGTTCTTGTGTTTATTGTATTTCTTGTTTTTAGAACTCCTGCTCTATGTTTTGTTTCTGCTTTTGGAATTTGTACTGGGACTTGTTTGTTTTGGATCGCCTTTGAGAGTTTCATTGTAATAGGAATAATTTTTCTGTGAATTGTAAATCTTTTATTTTGTTAAGATCTGGTGCTTTCGTTATTACTAGGTTTGATGGTAATATCTCACTTTGGTATGTATTATTGGAATTACTTGGGATTCCTAGTCCACAACAAAAATATGGTTTCTCCATTTGAGTCAGCATTGTCCCTAGCCAAGGATCTAAAAACTTTGAAACATAACTGTGACATCTATGGAACGAGAAAGAGATTTAGAGTGAAACCTAACAGGTGGTGAGAAGGAGAAAAAGAGAATGTGTGGCAAGCAGAGAGGCAGTTGGAGCTTATTGTGGTTTTTGTTTTAGTTCTATCCATGTTTGTACAGTTTTGGTTAGGTGTGCTGTGATGGGCAACCACGGCCACCACCTGGCTGGGACGCCAAAGGAGTGGAAGAACCAGAGGAGAGGGTATTGGTGAGGCCATACTTCCCCTGTGACACTAGAGGGCAGCCCTCCTGGGTGGCTGTGGCACCACGGATTCCCACAGGGCATGTTGGGAGCTGGAGTTTGGTGAAGCCCTATTGGGTTCCATGGGGGCCGCCAGGGGGAGCTGCAGAGCCATATAAAGGACCTCCAGTGCACCTGGGAGTGATTCCAGGTAATACTGATGAGCCACCCGGAACAGTCCCAGGACCTGAATAAGAGGAGCTGCCTCACTCCATTGAATGGCCAAAGTTGGGAGGAAGAAGATAAAGCCTGAGGAGGGGTGGAGGCGGATAGACTGACAGCAAGAAGGAATTGTGTATTGGTGTGTTGTGGCATTGGTGTTTTGTGCACTTTAAAAACTTTAAATAAACCAGGTGTTGAGTTTGAACCTGTGTCCTGCATGTGTGTGTCCAGGTTAGGACAGCTGTGCGCACCCTTGTGGCTCACAGTGCTTATTATTTTTAAATTTACCCTGACTTCTTTTTATTAGAACACATATCTTACTGCAGGTTCTTTTGGGAAAGAAAATTAATTATTTTTTAGCTAGGATTCTATTATAGAGTAGTTGCAAATACTATGTGCCTTTTCTGATCTCATGGGATTGGCTCCAGCAGACCCCCGTGACCCTGTAGTTAGGATATAGTGGGTTGGATAATGGATGGATGGATTTTTGAGCATCTATATTTTGATTTGTGGGTGGCACAATGTTGCTAGGGAAAATTTTCTGGAGGTTCATAGTGCTGATGTCATCATTGTGATGAGATAAAAGGCTGGCATTGTGCACTTTCTGGTCATCTGAGCTTGCTAAAATTGAAGCAAATACCAATCATTAACCTCTATATATAGATGGAGTGGGAAAAAAGACCTTACAGAATTGAAAAGCATCATTTATGTGGATTTGTGAATTGAAACTCAACATTGCATTATCTCCTGCCAGTACAGCTCATTTGTAAGGTATAACGGTACTGCTGTCTACTCACAGGGTGCTTTTTTCAAATCTTAGCCTGATCACTAATTGTGTGATGCCTGCACTATCTCTGGTTAGGCTTTCTCCAGAAATGTTGGTATTCTCCTGTATATGAAAGTGTGTAGGGAGTTCTAAACTGGCCAAGAGTGAATGCAACACACACTGTACTAGTGCTCCAATCAGGGCTAGTTCCCATTTTGCACTTAATCTTTCTCAGGCTAGAACAAATCACAGTACGGAAACTGCACTCGTTAGAGTAGTAAATGACTTGCGGATAAATACAGACAGACATAGTGTTCTCATCCTCCTAGATCTTGATACCACTGATCATAATATTATTATAAATCACCTTAATCAGTGGGTGGGCCTCTCTGGTAATGTCTTAAATTGGTTTGAGTCTTACTTCACAGGTAGAAAATTCTTTATTAGTTGTGGTAATTATACTTCGGAGACACATGATATTCTACATTCAGATTTTGTTTTTTCTCCACCTGACTGGGGTTTTTTTTCTGTCCTCCCTGGCCATCACACCTTTCTAATTTCTATGTATTTTTTTTTATTTTTTTCTTTCTTCATCATGTAAACCACTTTGAGCTACATCATTTGCATGAAACATGCTATACAAATAAATGTTGTTGTTGCTGATGTTCTTGGATCCTATAGGCCTAAAGTAAGTGGCATGAAAGTTGGATAAGTGGATGAGTTAATGATTTGAAATGAACTGAACTGGAGAGTCTTAGGGTGGTGCTGTGGCTGGTCAGAAAGACTGAATTACTTCAAATTTGGTTGACGCCAGTTAAACACAACAGTTTATTGTAGAAAAAGCAGAGATGTCAAATAGATTAAATACTTCTCTTTACCATATAATGTAGAAATCATGGTCATGATTTCAGTCCATTTGATCAAGTGTAATAACATAAATAGCAGACAAAATGCACAATTCATTTAATATGAACAACTAGCCACAATACCTGTCATAGACAGGTAATAGAATAATTCAAAAATATTTGCTATCTCTTGCTCTATGTGTACCTTCAATGCCTTCACTCTATATTTGCGTGTGTGAACGTCTCTCAGCCAGCACTCCCTTTTCTCGAGCGTGTTCCCATAAAGTCTGCTTCTCAGACTCTGTCATTAGTTTAGAGGTTCCCTTCTCACCTCTGGTCTGGTTTTAAACTTGTTATCTTTGAAGCGTGCCTCATATGCCCTTACTCCTCCTCATGCATTTCACACTCATGCTTCCTCTTCCATTTCATCACCAAAGCCAAACCAACTAACTACACCAAAGCCAAGCTGACCAATCAGATTGCTCAAAGGGACTGAACACACAGACCTTAAGTATATATTTATATATTGAATATTCTGTAAAGCTGTTGTACTTCTAAAACTACAAGTGACTTTTTATATTGGAATGTTTTCACTGTTACAATGATCACTTTCAAAACTAGCAAAACTGAACTCATACTAGAAAGGATGCAAAAGAGCATAAAAAAAGACCTTTACATTTGTGATCAAGCCCAATGACTTCATTGTGCTCCCTTAAACGAATGATTCAGTCTGATCATATATGTTTTTAAAAACTGATACAGAACATTTGTAGAATGTAGCCACTAAAAATGAAGTTATTCAGCCACTGTTGAAATTTCCTAACTGATTTACTAATTGAAACTTCCTAACTGTAATCTGGGTACAATAATAAAAGCTAAACTAACCATCAACACCAGCTACTGACAGAATGCACCTTGCCTAATTAACAAAGCCATTAATTTGGGTAGACAGAACTTGATTTTACTTTCTACGATCTACTGCAATCATTTTCCAAAAAAGCTTTAGAACACAATTTCATAAAATGTTAAAACATTTCTGGCATGAAGTGTCAAATTTAAAAAAAAAATCTTACTAGTACTGTATTGTCAACATGTTAAATAAAATATGGGAGCTAAAGATAAAGGTCAGCCGTCTCTTGTGTACAATCTATACAGTAATGAAGAGAAAAAAACAAACTGGCAGGGAGTCTGTTAGTGTTTTTATGGGTAACCTGAGTAGAAGTAAATCTTACCTGCTGGATGGGGACATTTTACATCTACAGAATTAGTTAAGAATTAAACTGGAGTGCAGTCAGTTGCTCAGCCAGCAGATTGAACTCACTGTTTTTGACATTTTTATTAATTTCATGTTAACTTTTTTCTATATTCGACATCTTCCTCCACCTATAAATAGAGCTGGGTGACTACAGTGACTCAAGCTGCTGTCCCTTTGCTCTTTACATCAGCAGCCATTATACTCTTTACTTTCATATATCCATCCATTTTCCAACCCGCTGAATCCGTCACGGGGGTCTGCTGGAGCCAATCCCAGCCAACACAGGGCACAAGGCGGGAACCAATCCTGGGCAGGGTGCCATACTTTCATAAACCAAATCAAAATTAAACATACTGTAAGAGAAGGCTGAATTAAGTCAAATTAATTTGCTGTCTAATCCTTTCTTTATGTCTACACCATTGCTCCTTTACTCCCCGATAATTTAACTGTATTTTAGATTTTTTTTAGCGGTTCAATGATTATAAGACATTGACTGTTTAAATCTCTTTCACATCATTTTAATGTGGTGAAGGACAAAAATATTTTCAACTAAATATTTATAAATTCATGACTAAAGAGAAGCCCTTCTAAATGTTGCTCTTGCATATCAAGACAAGATTAAAGTACAACTATAAAAGTCTTTTTTATTTAAAGACATCAGTTTTTATCTTATACTCAGAGTTCTGAAAATAGTGCCTCATCCATTTATTTGGTCATTTTCTAACCCATTACTTCCAATTTACAAGTATGGGGATGTCAGAAAATGAGTGGTTTATTATTCTTATAACAGTGTTAGACTCATTTTCAATTTGCCATCTGGGAGTAAAAACTATTTAACCTCTTACATAAATCATAAAAGTTGTCAACAGGTAATCTTGGTGCTAGCTGCCTACACTCTTAAAAATGCTGGTCCTTTAATGGCCCTTTATGGTTCTTCATTCGGTTGTGTGGTTCCTCGTAGAACTATTGGTTGACTAAGCACCATTTCCTTCTGTAAAGAGTTCTTTGCATATGAAGATGATTCTTTGTGCTTTGAAAAACATCCTAATATGTAGAAAAGGACTAACATCTTTAATGTATGAATCGCTACAGTATGTATCAGGACACTAACAGATTAAGAAAAACTGAACGTAGCCTGTGTTATTGTATGAAGCAAGTGTCCTTTTAAAATAATGACCCAGTGGTATTTCACAAATCTGTCATCATCTATTCATGGTTACTTACTGTATAGAGCCTGTTGCGGATCTAAATAAATAAAGGTTCTTTCATTATTGGTCTATTAGATGGGTCTTTTGAGAACCAAAAATGGTTCTTGTGCCTATGATATTGCTGTAGAAACACTCTGGCACCATTATTTTTATATAGCAAATGTTGTTAAGCTCAGAGAGTGTCCTGTCTGTGGCAGGTTTGCAATTACCAAGCCTTGAGGTCAATGGCATATTGTTGAGGAGCTACACGTGGAACTAACAGCAAACCTGATCTTGTGTCCGTAAGACAGAAACTATCAACTTGCCTCTTGCTCTCTTTTGTAACTATAGTATGATTGGATTTTAAAAATAGTTAATGCAATTATTTTTTTTTCGTAGCAATGGGATGTATATTTAGGTTATATACAGTACATTGTGAACACTGGCCCGGACACAGACAGGCAGACACGTTTGCATCACCCCACACACGTTTATTGTATAGTGCCATATTTACAACAGTGCTCAACAACCCCAAAAGTCCCCAAAGTCCTGGCCAGAAAACACAATGCATTCATCTCCGGGTGTCCCCGGTCCTCTTCCTCTCAGCACTTCCGGGTGTGGCGGAAGTGCTGAGGTCCAGGGCTCTGCAGGCATTGGGGCGCCCCCTGGTGGTGACCACAGGCCCCTACAGGGTTGAGCTTCAAAGCTCTGTACCCGTGGCCCCCAAAAGGAACCAGGGCGGTCACCCCCACATGGTCTGGGAAAGGCGTGAGCCCTCCTCTGGTCCTCCTGGGCATCCCGGCCGGGTTGCCACCCCAGCCATCTCTGACAACATATTGTGATGGACAGTCAGAGGCTCAACCCAGCCGGGGCGCCACTGGAATGGAAGGATGGGGGAAGGTACCTACTTGCTGACACTGCTTCCCACAAAACGCTAGATGGCAGCTCCCTTGCAGTGTGGTGGTGCCCCAGATTGCCGCAGGGCAAGTTCGGTTTCTCAGCACCGTTGGGTGTCGTGGGTGCTGCCAGGGGGAGCTGTTGAAGAACCTGGGGACTAATATTTTCCTTTTAGCCCGGAAGTACGAAGTAGTCATGAGGACGGAAGCCCCGAAGTACTGAAGAAAATGTCAGTTCTTCATTAGACCCAGAAGTGCCAGTCAGTCACGTGGTTGGAAGGACAGAAGCACTTCCGGGTCAAGGACTATTTAAAGGACTGAAAGGAACCCAGCAAGTGAGCCGGAGTTGGGTGGTAGCGGACAGAGCTTGCTGGGAGGTGTGGAGGAGAGATATGGAGATTTAAATATTATTGTGTTTATTTGTTTATTGTGGTGGAGGTGCTTTGGGCACTATTTACTTGAAGAAAAGAAATTAAAAAGCTTCTTGGTGTTTTAATAACATGTTTGTGTGTCAGGTTAAGTGCTGGTATAGCGCCATCTAGTGTTACAATATCAAATTCATGACTAAACTGATGGTGACAGTGCTTTGGTTCATTCTCCAGCTGTGGTAATAATAATGATAATAATAATCCTTTTTTATATTTACATAGCAATTTTCTCATTACTGAAAGCACTTTTAGTGAGTGGGGAGCCACTTCAACCATCACTGATGTGTAGCATCCACCTGGATGATGCGATGGCAGCCATTTCTGCACCAGTACACTCACCACACACATTAGCTGTTAGGTGGTGAAGTGGTGAGAGAGATAGCCAATTAGAGACAGGGGGTGATTAGTGGCCCAGAAGGACCAGGCTGTGGTGGGCAGTTTAACCAGGACATTGGGATACAATTTACTCTTTTCTAGGGATACCCAGGGATCTTTTAAGACCACCGAGAGTCAGGACCTCGTTTTTTTGTCTCATTTGAAGGATGGCACCATTTTTACAGCCCAATGTCCTCGTGTCTGCACTGGGTCATTGGGATCCACATTCAGACCACAGGGTAAGTACCCCCTGTTGGTCTTATCAGCACCTCTTCCAGCTGGAATATAAGATTTCCTGGATGGTCTCCCATCCAAGTACTGACCTGGTCTAAATATGCTTAGCTTCAGATGGATGACCTGTTGAGAAGTGAATGTGGTACAGAAGATGGTAGAGACTAAGAAGCAAATCCTAACTCTTTTACAATATTGAGACCAACTAGTACCGTCACACTTTTAATGGGCATTGACATTTTACTTTGCATTTTATCTTTTCTCACTAAACTTGTACATATGCCAGGACTCTTCTTGGAATGTAGTTTCAATCTTTTACCAATGCCCTTTCAAGAGCCGCTCTGGTATTTGCAGGCATGTATTGCCTTCTGCTTTCAAGCCTTTTGTAAGCTCTCCATTGTTCCTAGCTTTGTAGAGCCACTTGATCTGATGACATATTCATTAATAGGCCATCATGACACGGTAATTACAGGTTACAATGAAGGCACTTGAAAACTTATCAGCATTAACGAATGCTTTAAAGAGTCCCCTGCAACATGTCTATAGACTGCTGCTCTTTGATCATATCACTGGAAAGCGAGTGACAGACTGTCTACTTCCTTCCACCAGGAGGTGTGCACAGTAGAGACGCAGGCCGAGTGTGACGGGGTCAAATGAAGAAGAACGGCTCTAGATTAGTTTTTGGTGTAGCACATTTGGACAGCCAAAATTAAAAAAATCTTTAAGGTTTTGGAACTGTTAAACAATAATATTTTCTAATGCAGCTACTGTATCTGAGATGAAAAGAAAGCTTGAATGGTGGTATTAAAAAGACTAGTTAGGCACTTTTCACATTGTTTTTTAGCTTTTATTGCAGTTATAGCAAGTGAGACTTTGCTTAAACTGAAGATATTACTTTTCTTCTGAAATGATAAATCTGAAAGTCCACCTTTAGTAGTTAAATTTCAACATTCTGACAACTAAATATGAATTTACAACCAAATGATGTTAAAGACAGTAACACCTGGAGGTTTTCTTTACACTTAAAGAATTTTTTTGAAACAGAACTCTTTGATTAAAAAAAAATTGCTTGTGGGTTTTTGTGTCAGCCATAATCTATAACATGAAACAGCCATGTAAAATTACATTATTATGGTGTTCATAATAATTAAATATGAACACTTTGAAATCACTCCAAAAACAAAAAAACCATAAATGACATGAAATGACAACTCGTCTAGATGTCTAGCTATGCAAGATGTTTAGCTTTCTGGGGTCTCCTCCAAGGACTTCCTTCAGTTATTTTTCCACCCATACACACATGCCCAGTGCAGGTGAACGTCTAAGTCATATGTGTTGCAATGGAGATTGCATGGCTACATGCTTGATTCCATGCACCTGAAACACATGAACTCAACATACTTTTGGTTATGTAGCCAAATACAATTATATTACTTTTTATTAATTATGAACTTTACAAAACATTTATGGAATCCCAGGATTGCAAAAGGTTGCTGTAGGCCATGACTCAAACACGATGGTGAAAAGAAGTAAAAGCAACAGAGTAAAACCTTGAAAAAAGTGAGAAACCCAATTGGCAATCCCAGAGTCCCAGTTACACACCAGAGTGGCAAGACCTGGGGTGCTAAAGAGAGTAAGACCACACCATAATAGGTGTCCCTAAAGTTAAAGCTCTAAGGGCAATAGAACTTGTAAGAGAAACAGAGAAACAGACAGAGATGGAGTCGTACATGCTGGAGGAGAGATGGTCCAGCAGATGACAATCTAATCTGAAAGAAAGTAATGCCATTAATGGCTGACAAGAAGCCTTGAGATCTATTGACAGATAGATGGCAGAATTTTCTGTAGCTGGGCAGCTTGGATTAAGATTGTCCAGTTGAGGGAAGGGCTATGGAGAAATGGCAAGAGGATAGTAATCACCATGTTGTGCCTCAACACGCAGCTCATAGTCTCTTGGTGGAAGAAGTGAGAATCTGTTGCCACTTTGGGTAAATGGGGTAGCTCCCTTGAAAACCCAGTCTTTTAGAAGGTGCTAAAGGTACAAGTATGTTCAATCTGCACAGCAAAATAACCACAGTCAACCCTTAAAAGTGTAGACTATTTGTGCTAGTGTGTAACTGAGAGTTCTACACTGGTGACCCTGTAGTCAAAGGTGGGTTCCAAACCACAGAAGTGCCTTCATGGCATGCTTTGAAATGACACTGTGAGGAAATTTAAAGCCATCTCATACAACAGCTGTAGACAGCCCAGAAGAAAAGTAAAGGCTCAGTGATGGATAACAGAAAGGCAGAGAGAGAAAAGGAGAGCAATAGAAAATTAATGGAGTTGAGACATCAGAATACTTTGGTCATAAGTATAGAAATAGGCAAATGAGTAAACCATCACACCTTGTAGAATGGTATTGATGAGTGTTAGCTTAGGTTTTGGATTACTTTGGTGCGTTCCTTTGTTAGTTTCTGTTTTTCCTTTGTGTGGTGTTAGTTTGTGTTTTTACAACAAAAACACCAATTGTTGATATTTGTTTCCTTGACATTATTCTGCGTGTGGGAAGATGCTTCATAGTTCCTTTGCATTTGAAGACATGTTATGGTATCTTTGGTTTTGCAATAAATTGGAAATTTTAATTAAAAAGAAAAAACAGAACTTCCTTAATGAATGTTTCACGTTAAACATTACTCTTTCTGTCATGTTTTTGTCAGAAGAAATACATCTGAAGATTCATATTTAGCCACCTCTGCACCAATCATTAAAATAACCGAATTATTTTTTTGGAGAATTCTCTCCACCCTCTAAAAGTAGGATTATTTTTTTAATTACCTTTATTACCTGTAAAATTGCATTGAAAGTAGAACTGATAATAGTCTGGACAATTTGAAGTTGTCTTTGTACTGCTTGGAGAGAAAATAATGGCAGCCACAAGAGCAATGGGAAAAGGATCAGGAGATGAGCATAAATCTAAAATAATACCAATAATCAAAACCACAAGTTAAAGCGATCAATTATTAAAACCAAATTGTTAGCCAAAAAGAATATAGCAAAATGTCAGGAAACTGAGAAATTATAAGGGAAAAAGATTAGCAAACTTGTTAGTGCTTATCCATAATCTCAGACAAAACTGCCATGACACTGACCTTTACACACAACTTCTGTGACCAAGCCACCCCCATTAACAGACTCAAACAAAATGGAACACCCATCATTAAGCAAAATGCCACCTCAGAACTTACAAAACATAATGATAATAAAATGTAACTTTGTTCAAAACCCATTATTTAAATAAACTAATAATAGATTCTAATTTTTTGTTTTAAACACATGGGAAACCAACATTTGGAATTTTTGTCTCATTATAGTATTTATTTGTACTTTTGTATAATTATTGTTGTTTTTTGAATGGTGGCTAGTTCCTAAAAATCGCTGTGTTTTCAGTTTTTGGCCTTTGCTCTTGGTTGTCTTAATTTTGCCAAATTATTATTATATTGAAATTAATTATTTTATTTAATTGGTATGTATAAACAAATTCACATGACTTTCATTACTTATATCCTGAAACCTATAAGCCTTTACAGTGTATGTGGTGTAAGAATTGTGGCAGATGGCCGGGGGCCTTACCCGGCCGGGACGCCTCTACAGTGGAAGAACTAGGAGAAAGAGAGCATATTCAGGGCATTACCTCCCCCAGAGTGGTAGATAGCAGCCCTCCCTGGGTTGCAGCAGTGCCTTGGATTCCCACAGGGCTCCTTGGGACTTAGATTTTGGGCAGCCCTGTTGGGTTCCATGGGTGCTGCCAGTGGGTGCTGCAGGTACTGCTGAGCCTTTGGTTGCTCATTGAGCATCTGGAGCACATCTGGGTGCTCTATCAAAGGAACCAGCTGCCACTACTCTGGGAGTTGGGTGGAGGAGAACAAAGCTTGCCAGGAGGAGTGGAGGCGGAATGAGAGAGAGAGAGGAAGAGAAAGAAAAATGAAAAGAAAGAAATGTGTTTTGTGTTGTGTTTGGTGCTTTTAAACTGTGCTGTGCAGGTGGAAATGGGGGAAGGCGTTTCCACCAAAGAAAATAAAAAAGATGTGTGCTGAACTTGTGTTCTGCATCTGTCTGTGTCAGGTATGGGGAGCTGTGCATCGCCTGCAGGCTACAGAATAAGTGAAAATCGTCAATACTTAGAATTGGGTTACCAGACTGGTAACACCATTTAATGTTGGTGGTTTGAAAGAAATTCAAAAGAAAAAACATACAAGGGTGAAAAATTATAGTACTGTGCCATTAACAATTAATAATAAAAATATATCCCTTCTGAGTTGGAGCTTCTGACTTCCTCAGTTGTAGGTCCTGAATGAACATTCAATTCTGGTGGGCTCTAGGTTTTACAGAGCAGGCCCAGAATTGGTGGGGCATTGCAGGTGGAAGTGGAAATGATGTTAAGTATCACCCAGCCAGCAGGACTCTGAACTGCAGATGAAAAAGGGGACAATGTTACCAAACTGTGCCTCCTCTCTGCATGGAGTGGAATTGACTGAGTGAAGATCAATTGATCTTGAATTTTGATAGCTAACTGAATGGTTATTTGAACTTTTTTTCTAGTGTAAAAAACAAAATCCAGGGATTATACATTTTGATTATTCTATCCTACTGTTTACATGTAAAGTTATAAACTTTCTGGAGAGTTTCTAATACTCTGTCTGAAGTGAATAGGTTATCATAAGCTGACACATCAATAGTTTGTGTCTTCTTATGGTGGCAGGAAGGTATCGCATATTAAAAGTTGTCCTTACCAGAAATACACAAAAAGTTATTTTTACCTATTCAGTTTCAGGCATGGATCCTTGTGAATTTCAGCAAGCAGAGAATGTACATCTGGAAGGTAGAGGACCAGTGCAGATTGAAGTGCATAGCTGATGGGGTGAAGGCAACAATAAACCAGTATATAGTTGCTCGAGGGAAAATCCAAAATTTAAATATGAAACAAAGTACAAAATCTAAAATTTAAATATGAAACAAAGTACAGAAAGTGAAAAATACAAATGAACTCAAGAAGAAAATAGGCCAGACAATTATTTCAAAAGAATGGTAAAACTGAAGTGACTCCATACAGCAGAGAACTGATACACACTCACTGGACAAATGATTAAGCACACTACACTAACACTGGGCAGGATCTACTTTTGTTCTCAGAACTGACTCGGGTCTTCATGACATGGATTCAACAAAATTTTGACAACATTCTTTAGAAATTTTGGTAAATGCTGACTTGATTATGCAATTTTTATAGATTTTTTAGGCTGCACATTCATGCTGGTAATCTCCTGTTCTACCAAATCCCAAAGGTGTTCTATTGGATCCAGTGACTGGGAAGGCCACTGAAGATCACTAAACTCGATGTCATGTTCATGATACCAGTCTGAGATGACTTTTGCTTTGTGACATGGTGCATTATCATGCTGAAAGTAGCCTAGCCATTAGAAGATAGATGAATTGAGGCCATAAAAGGATGCATATTATCATCCGTATTACTCGAACATGAGTACGGGACAATAACGATCCAAAAAAACATTCCCCACACCATTACACCACAACCACCAGCCTGGACTGTTGACACAAGGCATGTTGAGTGTATGGATTCATGCTGTTGGCACCAAATTCTCAACCTACCATTTGTGTGCCTCAGCAAAAATCAGAGAGTCAGACTAGGCAACGTTTTTCCAGTCTTCAGCTGTCTAGTTTTGGTGACCCTATGTCCACTACAGCCACAGCTTTCTGTTCTTGGCTGACAGGCGTGGACCCCGACATGGTCGTCTTCTGCTTTTGTAACTCATCTGCCTTAAGGTTTGGCATGTTGTGTATTCTTAGGTGATTGCCTTGTACAAAGTGGTTTTCTGAGTTAACATAGCCACACTTTCAGGTTGAATCAGACCTACAGTACCTGGCCATTCTCCTTAGACCCCTCTCATCAAAAGGTGTTGCAGTTTGCAGAACTGCAGCTCACTGGATGCTTTTTTGTATCATTCTAAGCAGTTTCTAGGGATTGCTGGGCATAACAAGGCCAGAAGGTCAGTAGTTAGAGAAATGCTCAAACCAATCTGATCTAGCACTGGAAATCATGCCACAACTGAAATCACTGAGATCACATTTTCCCCATTCTGGTATTTGATGAGAACATTAACTGAAACTCCTGCCTGACTTGGTTTTCATGATTGTATGTATTGCACAGCTGCCATATGATTGGCTGATTAGAAACTTGTGTGATTAAGCAGGTGTACACATATTCCTATTTATTTGCTCATTCAGTGTATTAAAAAGCATCTGGAGCCTCTAGGTGGTGTCACACACATGCAATTGGGAGACAGCTGAAGGGCCTAAATGATAGTAATTCCACACCAGACCAGGGGGTGGCGGGGTGCGCTGACTGTCTCTCTCAATCTCTTGTAGGTCATTCATGGGAAATCCCACAGGGTACCGGCGCCATTGATAATGTCACTTCCGGTCCCAGCAACAGCACTTCTGGTCTATAACTTTCTGAGGTCCAGGATTTCTTCAGATGACATACAGTAGAGTAGAATATCATTCAACATTGAATTGAAACTTTGGTTGGAGTTCACACTGTCTTGGGAGTTGAAGAATCTTAGAAGAAATCGAAAGACCATATTGAAAAATAAAGCAGAAGAAACTAATAATTAATAAGCGTATTCTGTTAGCAAAAAAAAAAAAAAAAAAACCTTCCAAGAACATTAAGTCAATCCCTAATCCAGATATCACTTACTGAGCAAAGCACCAGATGGTTTTAGTGAGTGATATGGGATGCTATCGTTGAGAAAGTCCTTGAGCTTTCCATTGCACCTGCTCATTGCTTTTACCCTTAAAGTTAACATTAGGGTTGCTCATGAAGCACCTGGTGACATTATAGACCACCAAGTGGAAACCCCCAAAACACAATGAGCAGGAAGTTAAAAAATGCTCTCTGGTGGATTAAAACATAATAAAAACAGTATGAAGAAGTACCAAAAAGATGAGAGGGAGAAGCAGCGAGAATAGTAAAGCAGGCAGTTAGCCCCAGCGTTTGGAAGAATGTGTGTTATAGGAAGTCATAGAACACAAGACATGCATTTGCCTCTTTTTCCATTACTCTTTATCCTCTCATGTTTGTTAAATAAAGAGATCAAAATTTGTCTTTTGTGAACTCCATATTTTACCAGATAGCATCAGGTTTATGTTGTTTCTGGAACCACATTAAGGTTTTCATTCCAAGTTAGATATTTATCTTTAAAGTTAACCTCGGACATCATAAAGCAGAGACTTGAGGCACAAAGGCACATACTTTAAAAAATGTTTCAAAAATTCTAATTACTCAGGAAATTTAAATGATGACAGATTGTCTTTACTTCAAATCTTCTTTTTTCTTTGAAGAGGAACGTTTGAGTATTTATCTTGCAATCCCTGCTTTATGATGTCAGACACTAACTTTAAACCTGACTGATTAAATGGTTGACGGTAAAGGTCTGTAAAAGTACTACAAATTTGATGAAATTCCATGAATAACAAAAACTCTGTGCTATCAAATGAACAGCTAAATTATAAGATCTTTAAATAGTATTACTATATAGTAGTCATGTAAAATAATGGTTCTTTTGCTAAATAGCATGATATGAGGGTCCTAAACAAAAGATATGGGGACTTTGCCACATTGTAAGCCTCAGTGCAGTGGTAATCTGCTTTTGTTGACAGAGTTCTCAGAGTGTGAGTTGTCTGAGAAGTGTGAACATGGATGTGATTCTATCAATTTGCACCAAAGAAAAGTACTCTGAAATTTTTGTGGGAAGAAGAAGCTGAAATTCACACCTGTTTGTGCACTTAGTATTGGGACATATTATACTTTGCCCAAAGTATACATGAGTGAATGGAGAACTTCAAAAATTGTTGGATACATTTGACAGATGCAAAGCACATTAGGGCAGCTGTAAATATCAGACAATGATGAGAATTTGGAAGAACATATGGCCACCATTCTCACCAACAGAAGTAATGACAGAGGAATTTGCACTTTATCTGGTTAGTTAGTTAGTTAGTTAGTTAGTTAGGTGGGTAGGTAGGAAGGTAGAACATTAGAACATTCTAGACGAGAACAGGCCATTCAGCCCAACAAAGCTCGCCAGTCCTATCCACTTGTTTCCTCCAGGAAAACATCAAGTCGAGTTTTGAAAGTCCCTAACTTCTTACTTTCTACCACACTACTTGGTAGCTTATTCCAAGTGTCTATCGTTCTTTGTGTAAAGAAAAACTTCCTAATGTTTGTGCGAAATTTACCCTTAACAAGTTTCCAACTGTGTCCCCGTGTTCTTGATAAACTCATTTTAAAATACAAGTCTCGATCCACTGTACTAATTCCCTTAATAATTTTAAACACTTCAATCATGTCACCTCTTAATCTTCTTTTGCTTAAACTGCAAAGGCTCAGCTCTTTTAATCTTTCCTCATAATTCAACCCCTGTAGTCCTGGAATCAGCCTAGTCGCTCTTCTCTGGACCTTTTCTAGTGCTGCTATGTCCTTTTTGTAGCCTGGAGACCAAAACTGCACACAGTACTCAAGATGAGGCCTCACCAGTGCATTATAAAGGTTGAGCATAACCTCCTTGGACTTGTACTCCACACATCGTGCTATATAACCTAACATTCTGTTAGCCTTCTTAATGGCTTCTGAACACTGTTGGGAAGTTGATAGCTTAGAGTCCACTATGACTCCTAAATCCTTCTCATAAGGTGTACTCTCGATTTTATGACCGCCCATTGTGTATTCAAACCCAATATTTTTACTTCCTATGTGTAATACTTTACATTTACTGACATTAAATTTCATCTGCCACAAATCTGCCCAAGCCTGTATGCTGTCCAAGTCCTTCTGTAATTATATAACGGATTCCAAATTATCTGCTAATCCACCTATCTTGGTATCATCTGCAAACTTAACCAGCTTGTTACTTATATTCCTAGCTAAATCATTTATATATATTAAAAATAGCAGTGGCCCTAGCACTGACCCCTGTGGAACACCACTCTTAACATCGGCCAGTTCTGATGAGGTTCCTCGCACCATCACCCTCTGCTTCCTGTGTCTGAGCCAATTCTGCACCCATCTAAAAACATCACCCTGAACTCCCACTTCTTTTAACTTGATGCCCAACCTCTCATGTGGCACCTTATCAAATGCTTTCTGAAAGTCCAGATAAATAATATCATATGCTCCACTTTGATCGTATGCTTTTGTTGCAACCTCATAGAATTCCAACATGTTAGTAAAGCACGACCTCCCTCTTCTGAACCCATGCTGACTGGTCAGAATAACTCCTGTCCTTGCCATGTGTTGCTCAATCTTATCCTTAATAATTCCTTCCATTAATTTTCCTGTGATGCATGTTAAGCTTACTGGCCTATAGTTGCTTGGATCTGCCCTGTCCCCCCTTTTATATAATGGAATGATATTTGCCATTTTCCAGTCCTTTGGAATCTCTCCAGTGCTCAGTGACTTCCTAAAAATATGTGTCAAGGGTTTATATATGTACTCACTAGCCTCCTTAAGAACACGAGGACAAATATTATCTGGGCCTGGTGATTTGTTTGATTTCAGCTTATTTAATCTGAGCAGCACTTCTCCCTCTTCAATTTCCAAATCCCTCAGTACCTCCTTAGTAGTTGCGTTTACCTCTGGGAGGTTATCCACTTGCTCACTTGCAAACACCTCAGAAAAATGTTTTAGTTTAGGGCATCTGCTATTTCATTGTCTGTATCTTTTAATTCCCCTTTACTATTCCTGATGAACTTGACCTCCTCCTTGACTGTTCTTTTACTACTAAAATACTGAAAGAATCTCTTGGGGTCTTCTTTCGCCTTATCTGCTATATTCCTCTCCAACTGTCTTTTAGCCTCCCTGATATCCTTCTTAATGGTTGCTCTCATATTCTCATACGCTCTACGATTCACTTTGCAGTCATTAGTCTTATATGCCTTATACAGCAGTTTTTTCCTTTGCAACTTCTTTTTTAAATCTTTATTAATCCATCGTGGAGTTTTTTTTAGTTTCCTATTAATTCCAAATTTAGGTATGTATCTGTCCTGCATTACATGTAAAACATTTTTAAACCTGTTCCACTGCTCCTCGACTGTCTCCACACTTAAAAGCTAATCCCAGTCTATCCTACTTAGACTTTGTCGCATCTTCTCAAAATTAGCCCTACCAAAGTTTAACTTAACAATTTTAGTCTTTGCATCCGTACTATTACAAAATACTGAGAACTGTATTACATTATGGTCACTTGACCGTAGTGGTTCAATCACCTCTACACCCTCAATTCTATCCTGATTATTACAGAATACTAAATCCAGACAGGCTTCACCCCGTGTTGGTACTTTAACATGCTGTGTTAAAAAACAGTCGCTGATTACTTCTAAAAACTCCTGCTCTTGTGCTCCTCCATCTGCAAGGTTATCCCAGTTAATATTTGGATAATTAAAGTCCCCCATGACTATAATATCCCCCTGTAAACTTTTTGATATTACTAAAAAGATGTGTGTTGAAATTATTGTCTGAATTGGGTGGTCTATAACACACTCCTAAAATAAGACCTCTTTCCCTAATATTTTCCAGGCGAAGCCACATGTCCTTACTAAGATGGGGCTCATCATCCAACTGGTAGGTAGGTAGGTAGGTAGGTAAGTAGGTAGTTAGGTAGGTAGGTAGGTCTTTCCACACTCCTTGGTGCATCAAGAAGCAAGTGCTCTCCAATGGACTCAATTAGCTGTAGTGAGTTTAGCTTAATCTAGCAGTAAGTTGATAGTTTTCAGGTCCCCCAAACAAAGTTAACCTTCAAGTGGTACGTGTCTTCCTTGTTTTTGTGTCCTCTTTGGTAGTATCCAGCACCAGCTTTGGAACTCACTGTAGTGCAGTGTAATATCAAATGATGGTGAAAGAAAGATGAAACAGAAATGTTGGATCGGTAAGGCGACTGGTATTTTCTGGTGTTTACACCATGTCTGGTCACCCTCTGCTGTTAGTACAGCATTAAAAATTTGAATGTACACCACAAACTGCCAATCCATGCCAGTGAAAACTGAAGGAAAATGAAATGCATTCCTCACAAGCTCAATGTCTTTCACCAGCAGTGCCTCCCACAAATACTTGGCATCTCATACAGAGAGAATGTTACAAATGATGATTTGCTGAAGCGGAGTGGACTGAGGTCACTATAAGACATTGTTACAGAATGCAGGATGTGCTTAGCATGACACATGCTACATCTTCTGTAACACATACTTTATCTGGTAGAGGTGAGCAATTTGCAAGCGATGATGCAATGAAAGAGGTGTATGACTTGGTTGGCTGTCCACCCAAAAACTTTTTTTTCTGAAAACATTGAAAAGCTTGACCACCACTAATAAAAACGTGCTGAGAGTCAGGGAGACTAGTGACAAAAATGAATCTGAATTGTCTCATAAAAATATAAAAATAAAGTAATGTAAACATTTTAAAGAATCCTTAGGTTTTTTGTTTCTATCCTGCAGTCAAAACTTCACTGCAGTTACCATATTAAAAGAATACTCCATCCAAAATAGATATTTTATTTGTATGTTTTGAATTGTGCTTTTGAGCTGAAAACAGGGTACTCGAGTAATCAATGAGGGGATTGGGGGGGGGGGGGTCTTTAATTAAAAATCAAGATCACATTTCAATGTTTTCCTGGTTGCACACCACTGTAATTTTTCAGAATTA
Source organism: Polypterus bichir lapradei (assembly GCA_026402145.1). NCBI lineage: Eukaryota > Metazoa > Chordata > Cladistia > Polypteriformes > Polypteridae > Polypterus > Polypterus bichir. The sequence continues at coordinate 14,184,727 of JANRMT010062848.1, read as the reverse complement.
TTGCCATTACTCTTTGTTTAAGGGTGATTTATTCAATAGAAGAGCAGGAGGCACTCCTCTTTGGTGTTTTCGTGTGGTGATAATTTAACATTTGATTGACAAGCAGGGTGTTGGTCCTGCTTGGAGTTTTGAGCTTTGCAATACAGTACAACATTTGATTGACCCCTGGTGGGTGGAGGGGTCCTTGAAGTTTTAAGCAGCGACATAGTTTAACAATCGATTGACAAGCCTTGAGCTTGGATAGCCATGATTTATGCAGGTACACAAAAAATGGCTGGTACGGACCAAACTCTGTGGATATGCAACTGCTAAAATTGGAGAAGTGGCAGTTCTCTGTACAAGGGCGTACACACCTACTAGATGGTTCAGTAGTTAATGCAACTGCCTAACAGGAAACATAATTTAAATCTCGGCCAGGTCACTGTCTGACTGGTGTTTGAATGTTCCCTTTGTGCCTTTCTGCATGTTCTCTAGAGACTACAGTTTTAAGCTCTCATCCTAAGTGGTGCAGGTTTGTCTAATTGGTGACTCTGAATTGGCTTGGTATGCATGGTGGGTCCTATGGACAGGTAGCCTGTTTAGCACCTTGTTCCCAGTGCTTGTGACTGAGCTCTTTCAGAAAATGGATGATTGAGACACTTTAAGCATGGAGATGCTTCTCATTGGTCTAACCCAGAATTCAAGCAGTAACCTTCTGCCCTGCTTTGCAGCAGTCTTGATGCATTGCTGTCAGTCACAGGTACAAAGCCAGAACATCACTCAGCAAGCACTGGGGGGTTTGACCACTGCTCAGCGGGCAGGTGATGTTTTATAGCTGACATTCCTGATTACCTTCAACAAAAGGCAAAGTTAATGGCTGCTTTTTTTCTCACAGTCAGGCCAGATAGCATCTCAAGTCCTGCCTGAAAACAATAATTAAAAGTAACAATACAGATAAAGTTGCACATGAACATTTTGTGGAAATAGGAGGGGGCATGCCAGCACGGTGAAGCTATGGTCCCTCTCATTCTCCTCTCCTTTTAATTGATCGATACCTGATCTTTAATAACAATTCTCAGGTACTCCCTTGGGCTTCCTAGAAAGCCGAGTGATATGTGTGGGAACAAGATGAAGCCATGGAAGTGCACCTGTGAGGCGTACATTTTGCCCAATTCCCTCTACGCCACAGCCATTGTTGCCATTTCATATTCAGATTTCTTTAGAGGAATTGTATTTACTCAAAAAAAAAAAAACTCAAGCAAGAGTGCTCTCTTTTCTCACAGCCTTCTGCTGCCCTACCTGGGGAGCAGCGAAAAGCAGTGGATTGGTAAGAAAGCAGAGGATTGATAAGCCCAAAAGTGCTTTTCAAAAATTCGGCTTACGCTGCACCTGGAATTGTGCTGAATGTAATAATTTTAGATTGCTATAAATAAATATCCTGACAATGAAAAAGTGGTCTAAAGAGAAAATAACATAATATTACACAAATTGATTCAACAATGCGTTTAAAGCAGATACAACATTATTGTAGGTATTTCCAGGAATGAGTGAAGATCAAAAACAAACAAGTATGTAAGAGGTGATTCTTTAAATTTAGATTAGCCAGTAGTGCTCCCCTTATATATAATTCGATATAAAATTTTTATTATTTATTATTCTGTAAATGTTTGCACTTACATTTTATATTGAATGGGCTCTGCCCTTTAAAGCGCTCTGTGCTAGAACTGCATTGTCTTCTGTTACAAGATCTCTAAATGGACAGTAGTACTCTGTGCCAACTAGGTCAGGTTCTTTAGGATTCCTCCTTTCCTTTCTGTCCTTTTTAAGCATAATACCAGTAAGCACGAAACAGAAAAACATACACACCGATATACTGTGTGTGTATACACACATATATTTAGTACAGGATCACATTTCAAGCTCATATAAGATATGTAACATCACCCTGGGATGAGAAGAGGCACTGTCACTAATGATGTCATCTCCCATGTCCTCCACAGTCCCGAGAAGATGCCCAATGAGGGCAACTGACTCTACCCCTTCTGGTCAATGTCCTATAAAGCCTGAACACCTTGGGATGCATCTTTCTTTTGGACTGACAGTGGAAATGAGCTCCTCTGAATCCAGGCCCAGTGAAGACAGCCACTTAATCTTTGCGTAAAAAGGTGTGAGAAGTATTTTCTGCAAAAGAGGAAATGAAGATTAAAATTATAAAGTGAAAATGCAATCTATCTTTAGCCATTTATTTTTCAAAGTCTTTGTGCAAGAATGGGGACAATGAATATAAGGGCAAAACAGAGATGGAAATGGAAGTACGGAAGAAGAGGAAGTGAGGGTGACTGAAGTGGTGGTGGAAGGTTAAAATAGAAGACTGGAAGGTAAAGAGTCTGACTAAGGTGGTTGTGTGGGACTGGGCTGTTTGGAAAAGGGTGATCAAGCACATCACTCCTACATAGAAGTTAGAAAAAGATGAAGAGGAAGAACAAGGATCATTTCACATTGGAATCCACAGATCTGAGTATGTCTGCTGTGTATTAGCATGGGCAGGAATAGCATCTAGGCAGTATGGCAGTGACATCAAATGCCACAATAGGATACAGAGAAGAAGAACTGATTGGAAAACAATCAGTAACAGTTTATAATTATTATAATGTGTTGTCACGCACGTGCGATTACGGGGCCACGTACGGACCTAAACCGTGAAGTCGTATGCCAGAAGGGAATGGCGGGGTACTAACCTTTCTCTCTTTGTTTCCTGCAGAAAGAAAGACGCACCGCTGCCATGACTCTGCCCGACTCGCTAACCACACATCACCACTTCCGCCCTTCCTCTGTCAACTCCTGATGACGTCAGCAATCCCAACATCCATCTCGGCTCCATCCCAGCAAACCTCTCTCTCTACTTCCGGTCCCTTTTCATAAATGCTCCCCCGTCCACCATTTTGACTGTCGGCTCTATAGTACAATTCCATACTGCTTTAACAATTAATATTACTGCAAATATTTCTTACAGTATACGGGGCCAGAAACCCCAAACCTTTATGATTATGTGTCTTTCTTTTTACAGTGTATATTGTCATGCAAATGATTAGCAGAAAGAGATGTAATATGAATAGCTAATCAACAGCTCTAATGAAGCTACGCTACATTTACTTAGTGTGCCTTCAAACTGAAGGGGCACCTCTTACATGAGCAGGCAGATGAATTCACAGTTTTTGTAAATTTTGTGCAAATTCTTGAAAATATTGCCATTTTCCATTTGGTGGAACATAGTGTGCACAGCATTGCAGATAACTAAGAGGAAAAATATTAATCTACTTCAAATTTAACATTGAAAACACCATAATCTGAAAAACCTTTTTGGGTAGAATACTCTTTTAATATAATTAAAAAGAGTAGTAATGTATTGTATTATTCCAATACATAGTTATTCACAACCTAATGTATTAACCTTTTTCTTATTCATTTTGCATGTTCAATTGTCACCTGGCTGAATTTTAGCTTCTTTTTGGGTTGTTACAGGCTGATACTACTGGCAGCATTGCCATTGTTCGGTATTGATGTGAATACATCTTTAATGGCAGCATAGACACATTATTTGAAGTTGAGAGCTACATAATAGAATTATCTGGGCTTGGTGGAAAAGAACACAGAATTTCATAT
>JANRMT010062848.1:14116869-14176085 GCA_026402145.1 Polypterus bichir lapradei | reverse complement strand
GGGGGCAATTACTTTTTCACACAGGGCCATGTAGGTTTGGATTTTTTTTCTCCCTAAATAATAAAAACCATCATTTAAAAACTGCATTTTGTGTTTACTTGTGTTATATTTGACTAATGGTTACATGTGTTTGATGATCAGAAACATTTTGTGTGACAAACATGCAAAAGAATAAGAAATCAGGAAGGGGGCAAATAGTTTTTCACACCACTGTATATGTAAAACTTTAAAAAATGTCAGCATTTTTGGCCTCCAACTGTGTTACAGACTTTGAGTTTGTGTGTCAATGAAGCTGACAAAATATATTGCTTTTCTTGTTACTGACTCCTGCCTGTTTCTGACCATTGTAGAAGAAGCCTGGACACAGACAGACACACAGACCAACAATGTCCCAAAATTCACTGCCTTTTGCAGCACACAACACACAAACCCACAATATAGCTCAATCCTTCCTTTCCTTCTTTCTTTTCTTCTCTGCCACCTCCACTCCTCTTTCACAAGCTCTGTCTTTTGCCTTACAACTCCGGCAACTTACAGCTCCAGCACTTACGGGTGTGGCGGAATTGCTGCATGGGAACCCAACTCCTCTTCTGGCAGCACTTCCAAGTGTGGCGGAAGTGTTGCAGACAATGCCTCCGGAGTTGTCCAGGTGCCCCTTGTTGGTGGCCACGGGCCCCAGCAGGGTGAGCTTCTAAGCTCCAAGCCTGTGACCCCGATGCAACCCAAGTCTCAGGGAAGGTACTTCTGTTGATATGTCCTCTCCCCTGGTCCTGTCCTCAGAAGGACATCCCGACGGGGCAAGACTCTGGTCGTCTATCACACCATATTTCAATCTCCCACCCTTGTTATGTGTTCCACTTGATTTGATGAGTCAGATTCCTCTGTTCATTAATATATAGATCAGGTCACAACATCAGACCCCTGTGTTGTGGCCATTGTAACTCCCAGTGTGAGTTACTATCTTTCACAGAAGGAATGCTTTAGTGTTGGCCAATGTAATAGCTTTGTAGAGCTCGACAAGACTCCTTCACATCTAGTCATACTAAAATTTGACATAGACAACAGAAGTTGGATTCAAATGAGACTAAGTGAAAGATGTTTTTTCCTAGCCACCAATTGTTAATAAGAATGAAATCAAATAAACCTTCATTTGTGCACAGAACACTCCTTATGTGCTATGTGCTGCCGTATTAATAATGAGCCTTATAGCTTTGTCTCCTCGATAAATGGTTATATTACTATAACAAATCCTTTGTCATCAACATTAAAAGTTAGTTTAAGAGTTATGATGTGTGGATGGAAGGCTGAATAACAACACTTAAACTTTTTATCTATTTCCTTAGTAAACTGAGGTTCTCCTTTCATTCCTATCACCTTGTCACCTTGAAATATTTAATGAGCTTGCCTTCCATTTTCAAAACTCACTAATGTTCATGGGGAACCAGAATCATATCAGTATTTGAGTCAGCTATTAGCCTAACTCACAAGTCTCTGGGGTGGATGATGAAGCCATATTACACAAAGAAAATGGCTATAGACACAAAAATATGTAAACTTCACAAACATTGACAAAGAAGGAAATTAAACACTGGACCCAGGAACTGAAATGTAGCAATGCTAACCATTGAGTCAATATTTCAGTTATGGAAAATGCATACAGTTCAAAGACTGAAACATATTGTGATTTGTCTTACTAAGTACTTATACAGTAGTTTTATCAGATATACTGTATATTCTGTAGTAAATGTAGATAAATATGCTCAATGAGGAAATTATGAGGAACACATGTATATCTGCATGTTTATTAAATGATCTAATCAGCCAATCATGTGGCAGCAGCACAATCAATAAAAGTATTCAGATACATGTCAGGAGTTTCAGTTAATGTTCACAACAGACACCAGAATGATGAAAAATTGTAATTTCGAATGTGGCATGATTGGCTGGTTTGAATATTTCTGTAACTGATGATCTCCTGGGAGATTTTATCACACAACAGTCTCTAGAGTTTACACAGAAAAACAAAAAATGTCCAGTGAATGGCAGCTGAGTGGACAGAAACTCCTTTCTGATAAGAGAGGTAAGAAGACAATGGTCAGACTGGTTTGAGCTCACAGAAAGGTTATGGTAACAGAGATAACCACTCTGTACAAGTGTCATGAGCAGAAAAGCATCTCAGAATGCACAGCATGTCAAAACATGAGGTAAATGGCCAACAACAGCAGAAGACCATGTCGTGTTCCACTGCTTTCGGCCAATAACTGAAAGCTGAGGGTGCAGTATGGCACAGGATCACCATAAGTGAACAGTTGAAGACTGGAAAACTTGCCTGGTCTGACGAATCTCAATATCTACTAAGGCACATAGATGGTAGAGTCATAATTGGGCACCAATAACATGAATCAAGGAATCCAACCTGCCTTGTGTCAACAGTCCAGGCTGGTGGTGGTCGTATAATGGTGTGGAAAATGTATTCTTGGCACTCTTCAGGTCTGCATTTACCTGTTCTCTAAAGTCATCCCCAATTGGTTTCATGAACCTGACAATGAGTTCAGTGTTGTTCAGTGGCTTTCCTAGTCATTGGATCTGAATGATGTGGTAAAACAGGAGATTCTCAGTATGAATGTGCAGCTGTCAAATCTGCAGAAATTCCAGGATGCATTCCTTTCATCATGGACCACAATCTCACAGAAATGTTTTCAACATCTTTCGGAATTCATGCTATGAAGAACAGAGGCTGTTCTGAGAGCAAAACAAGGCCCTATCCAGTATTTCTTCCATTTAATTCTAGTAGGATTGACGAGTACAATGCGGTGTTCACTGGATGTTCAAACTGTTCTTTATACAGTTTTCAGTTAATTCAAAATGATGCTGCAAGAATTATTAAGAATTATTACAAGAACAAGAAAATACAAACACATAACTCCATTTCCTAAATCCTTACACTGGCCATGATTTAAGTTTAGGGTAGATTTCAAAATCCTCCTTTGAACATTTAAAGCCTTACAAACCAGAACGCACATTAAGATCTCAAGATGCTGGTCTGAGTATGACTCCAAGAATTAATAAAATAACAGTGGGAGGTTGAGCTTTTAGTTACAGTGCCCCAAAGCTGTGGAATGGTCTGCTTGCTACTATAAGAGATGCCCCTTTAAATCCTGGCTGAAGACTCACTACTTCAGTTTAGCATATCTTGACTAGAGCTACTGATTAACTGTACGGACTGCATCTCTGTTGTTAGTCATTAGCACTAAAACATAAGTAACATGATAGTTATAATTTGTTACTAACCCTCACCTATTCTGTTTCTCTTCCTGGTACTCAAATGTGACACCTGGTGCCACTGCCTTACTGCCAAGCTGTTTGCCTGCCTATGGAAAAGTCATTTCTGATTAAAGAAAACTGCAATCATCAGGTTGAAGGGTCCTTTCATTTGATTGGCTGGCCCAGAACTGACTCAGCTGTTGAATGGCCAGTAGCCGGGAAGCAGCTTGTTGGCTGAGGTCTCCAGAACTCTGAACAAATCTGAACACTCATATGTGATATAATCTATTCTTGTATTTTGCTTTGTGCTTGTACTATTACTATTGTGCTATTGTATTGTATTTCTGAGTTGGAAATTAGGTAGATTGTCTATGTAGCTCTGTGAAGAGGATTACTTCTGTTCTGCTTTTTGTATTTACCCCATGTTTAACACTCATTGCACTCCAAAACCTTCCTGGAAAGTGGTCTCTCTCTGAATTGCCTTTCCCAACATTTCTTCCATTTTTTCCAAATAGGGTTTTTTTGGAAGTTTTTTTTTCTTGTCTTAGGGATTCAAGGATAGGGGGCTGTCAAAAATAGGTCCTGTTAAAGCCCATTTTGGCATTCCATGTGTAATGTTGGGCTATACAAAAGTAAATTGTTGTTGTTGTATTAGTGTTCCTAATAATTTGCTCAGTGAGTGTATACTATTCTAGGAGAATAGGTTGAAAATCAGGGAATTAATAGTGGATGGGATGCCAGTCCTCTCCATGTTACCATCATGCTTACTCACACCAGTTTAGAGGTGCCAGCTAACCTGATGTAAATCTGTTTGAGATGTGGGATGAAAACCAGATTGCCCAACAGAAAATCCATGTAGACATGAAGAGAAATTGAAAACTCCACGAAGTCATGGGATTCGAACCAAAGTCTCCAGATTGTGTTTCTTTTTATTAATTTAATGCAGAGGCAAAAAAGTAACCATCCAGTTCTATTCTAAAACAGCTTAGTCACTGTGTATTTAGGGATCTCTGAAGAAAGAAAAAAAAAGTATTCTCAAATGAATGTGCTTTTTCTGTTTTGGAGTCGTAGGTTGCTGGAGTTTGTTCTGGCAGCACTAGACACAGCACTGAACACAGCACTGGACAGTTGGCAAGTCTACCAGAAGACCCATTAATGCACACACCTACATCGGACCAATTTGGAATTCCTAAGCAACATTACTTTGGGTATGTTGGAGGAAAAAAAAAGAAGAAAATACCTGGATGAAAACCTTGAGAGAGTGGGACCGGACATGGGATTCAAAGCCAGGAGCTCCACTCACCACACACACACAAACTTTTTTTGATGAAATGTCTTAAGTTTCACTGATGTACTTTGTATAGATGTTTCAAAATTATACATTTAGCTAAAGTACCTATTCTGAAACCTTAGACTTTCTGCATTAAAAACATGTTTATAAAAAAAAATTAAAGAAGTCAGTTTTTAGTCTAGTGATCATAGTTGTACTAAATACTTAAATTAATGTTAAATAGCTTTTTTATATTTTCATAATAGCCATAAATTCTTTTATAATTATAAATACATACATTCATGAAAAGAATGTGAATGTACAGTCTTGTTGTTAAATACAGTATGTGTTATTTATATCTCGCATGGAGTGATTTGAATAAATAAGATGAATTTACATTTTTCACAGACGTTTGTACCAATTATGTAGTCATTTACTATTGACTGTTATTGCTGCTTGTCAGACTGTGCCAAAGTCATAATTTCCACAATAACTCATACAACTTATGCGCAAGGTTGGTCATGTTTCTGCTCTTTAAATTTCTCATTTAAATTTGATTTATTTATCATTTTCCCTCTTGACAACACTTTTACCTAAGCACTGAAACAACATTCAGTCATAAAATAAAGTAACAATAATTTATAAACTCTAATTGCTAATAAAAAATGATAATTTACAAGTGTAATTTGACTTTTCTTTTTTTTTTTTGGCATTTGTCCTTTAAAGAAAAACACTCATCGCCATATCTGCTCACCTGTATTTTTTAGTTTTCATTTTTTTTCTTTTTTTTCTTTAGAACCAAACAAGCTGTTTCTGGTAAGCCTGTTTGGTTAATTCAAAAGAAAGGTCTGGTTTGCATATCTTTAGTTTTTTTGTTTTTTCAGTTTTTATAAAAATCAACAGTGCAATGCCCATTTTCTAACCATCTGTTAGAAAGAGTGGGCCAATCAAACAACACAGACACAGTAAGCCCGAATCCAAAGACATCTTATTGGTCAGCTCTTTTATTAATTGCACTCTGGAGAATCAGATAGGAATGCTTTATTCCCAAAACATTTACATTTTTAGTGTCTCTTTGTAACCATCCTATGTGTTGGGCTGTGTATGACTCCTTCAACGTAAGCCAAATTTGCTCTGTTGCACCTATGTTGGCCATGCTGGCTTTTGTCAAATTCTTCTCCATGACATTAATTATTCATGCTACGGCTGCTTAAAGGAAAAAAGTAAGATGTTCATGTGGCAGGTCATTTTCATTCAACGTGTAAGGTGTTCTTATTTTAATTGCATCGAGATGTTGTCATAGACCACATGTTTTTTTTCACAGTAAGTGCTTATTTTGTACTTGTAAAGGAACTCAACACTTAACGTTACTTCTTTTTTGTCTATACTTTTATCTGAAAGATCCTAGCACTTTTTGCTTTTTTGTATTTCTACTGTGTGTGGTATTAGAGGAGTGTATGGTATTTTTTAAAATTTCAGATAAGTTTGAATAACAGACAGTTGCTCATACACCACTGAGTATATCTTACATAGTAAGCTTTATGAAAAACATTTAGATTTAAACATTGTCAGCTTAATGAAAAATGTTTAGAGTTAATAAAGGGGAACTCTCCTTTACAAGCACACCAAGAAAGCAGAATGCAAATTAATGTGGTAAAATATACAAGTAAGAAGTGCATCTCAGATAAACAATAGAATTTACCAAAGTTTTACATCTTAATAATAATAGAACAAGGAAAGGACTATTCAGACTCAAATATTTCAGGAGTATATACCCCATTCATCTAACTTGGGGCATGTTGATTTCACTCCATCATTATAAACTGAAATATGTCTGCAAGCTTGAAGCTGTTATGATAGTAAGACAGGCGCTCAGTGGCTGTCCATTTTAAGGCATTTGAATGCATACTTCCACATAAGGATTTTATAGAAGTAGTGGGGCTTAAATAGAACAGGACACCCTTGCAGTAACAGAAGCCATTTTAATCACATGAGCCTATAAAATTCTACTTTATATCGACTGGCTAAGACAGGTGCCTCCCCTACTCTGTGTGGAGCGCAGACCAAAGTTTGTTTCCTGTGAGTCAAATGGATTGAGGGAAGAGAAATTGAGTTGCAACCTTCACATACTGAAGACAGGAAAAGAACTGGTGCATCCATGCAAATGCAGGAAGAGCATCCAAACTGCTTGCTTATAGTGAATATACTGGGATTCAAACCATAAACAATGAGCAACTTCTAAAAAATTAACAGAGGACTAAGTTCAATGAATAATTGCTAGATCTGTATTGAAGATAAAAACAGTAAAGTATGACACAAACTGGTTGGATCACAGATCAAGAGTTGGGTGTTTCCTCAGTAAAGCCTGTTTAATGGCAGGTTCAAAACTAAGAAAATAAAGAAAACTGCCACTACTGTGAATTAAACAAAGAAAGACTTGTGTGGAATATGGGAATTCTCTTTCACATGTTGTTCCTGAATTGAGCGGGCATTTCTAGTGATCAGGCAGAATATATAGCACAGGACACTGAAGGCGTGAGGCTGCTGGAAATGTGGTCAGGTGTCTTCCTGGTGCTGCCTCTTGGAGCTGCGAATGGAGGAGAAAAAGAAGTTGGTTGTCCCGTGGTGGGATTGCTTACCTCACAGGAACCCTGAAGAGTGTGCATATGAAGCAAGTTGTTTTAGTTTTAAATCATTGTAAAGGACCAAAGCCTACATGAGTAGCAATGCACACAGGGGAGTTTAAAATAATAATAAACTGTAAAAAAAAAATAATACTAATAATATTGTCATGACAGAATATCACTTTTTATTTCCTAGCCCAGTCACTAACTGTAAGGAATTGACATGTTCTTCCAGTGTTGGTGTAGTCACCCTTGTGTCAATAAATGATGGTGCCCTTTGAACAATTGGCATACCATCCTGGGTTGGTTCTCAAGTTGAATTCAATGCTACAGGATTGCGGAATGTGATTTTACCAGCTGTATGTGGTCTTTGGGACAAAAAAACAACCCAAAGACTCCCTAGCAGTTTTACTATATTTGTGAACTTGGAGTGGCGTCACTTAACTCTTAATAATTACCCTGTGCAGCGGGCCTACCTATGCTTGCTGCCCCACTGGCTTTTGTAAGAAGACACTGATGATACCATATCTTAACCGTATCAGTGGCATATGAGTCCTATTAATCTTTGTCTTGAGAAAATACCTCCATTGAGACATGGCAATTACTTCGTTTCGATGTTGTATCTCTTTATTTGTGTTATTAGCACGACATTATTGTTGCATAGTGGCATTTGCTGCACACAGGTCTTTCATAGCAAAAATTTAAAAGTGCATATATGCGCTATGTAGTAGCTGTGGATGAACGTGAACAGAGCAGATGGCTCCATACACATACACAAAGGTCTTTTTAATAGTGAGAACTTTAAAAGTGCCTGTGTGTACCATCACATGGCTGTGGTTGAGTGTGAGCAGAGAGGACTGTGTATATCTCATTTATAAATGTCTAATTCTTGTATTAGTAGTAATCAAGAATGTTAAACTATAAGGTGGCATTATAGATTATATTTCAAAATGCTAAACTGCAAGTTCTTTTCTTTTTTTTTTTTTGTCCTAATTTGAGCTTTTGCGGTTCTATGGTGTTAGGTTATCTTAACCACTCAAAACAGGAAGTGTTAGTAGACAAAAAAGCAGAGAAGGCAAGCTTGTTGACATTTTCATCTACATATTCGGCAGTCTATCTAGATATTTTTAATAAGGTTAAAATCAGATACACTTAATTTGTAAACATGAACTGTTATTGTTTGTCAAAATGACATTGGACAAACAGGGGCTAATGTGTTCACCTTGACCCACAAAAGCCTTAAAGGTCAGTAGCTTCAACCAAGAAGCTGTAAGAAGCAGCAGCAAAAGGCAGGAAGAGCAAAGTCACCCATGATGTGACATGTCTGAGCTACAGCAATGTACCTTAAGCGCACATTGGGTATGTCGACCAGCATTGCCCGAGACAATAAATATGAAATATCCAGGTTGTATGGAGCCAAATCCAATGTGTTTTGTTTCTGCTTTTAACATATTAGGAACAAGCAACAATTAAGCATGTTAAAGACTATAATGATTGAGTAAAATATCTAATCTTGTTCCTCCTGTTATCCCCCTGAAATAATAAATTCTACCTAACCTGCTTGCCTTGTTGCTCTATCTTGCTGCCAGTGGTCTAGAGATTACCAGAGAGGTGGACATGGAGTTACAGTAGCAGTCAGCTGTGGATAAAGTTTGAGCTGAGTCCCAGGTGTAACGTTTCTCCTTCTCAGCAAGGATAAGAGAACAGGAGTTGGGGAGGAGGACATTGTTGTGAGATGGAATCGTAAATATGGCAAAATGGTGGTGAGGCCTCAAAAAAGCTTGCCATAGGTTTCACTGTCCCACTGAGCTTACTCAGTACTATGACCAACAAGCTTCTTGTCTAGCAGTCCCAAAACAAGGAGGGCTGGTAAAAAGTCCAACAAGGAGAAGGATTCCCATAATCCCCTAACCTTTTGCACAAAAGGGAAAATACGGAATCTTTGCAAATAAGAGATTTATTAACAAAAATTGAAAAATAAGATAAAAATGCTTTACAGAGCAAAAAACACAGAAGACTTTACCTAAAAAGGCATTCCACAGCACACAAGTCCCAATACACAATTTCTAGGCAGAATCTAAGAAAACAAAGAAAGAAAAATAACAAACAAAACAGTAAATTAAAAGAAACAAGAGACTTGTAACTCCAACACAATGTTCTGTTGTTGAATCTCACTTTCCTTCTTCTTCTTCTTTTGGCTGCTTCCGCTAGGTGTTTCCACAGTGAATCATCTTTTTCCATATCTTCCTGTCCTCTACATCTTGCTCTGTGACACCCAGCACCTGCATGTCCTCTCTCATCACATCCATAAACCTCCTCTAAGGCCTTCCTCTTTTCCTCTTACCTGAATCTCTCTTTCTTAACTGAATTAAAAGAAAGAAGGAGGAACCAGCAGCAGTGAGGCCACATTTAAAGTTACAGTATACACAATTACTGAATCATAGGCAAACATAACAGATGCTACATTAAAAAACTATAAAAAAAATAATTAAAAAATTAGAATAAAAGAACAAATAAATACAAGGTAAACATATCAGTGGGTCTACCTAACAAAGTTATGATAGGGTCACCACGAAAACCCCATCTATGATAAAACACGAAATTATAGACATCACCTGTCCACAAACATCCACAAGAAGATACAGGCAAATAAAATTGGTGAAATAAAATATTGTAATAATCTGTCATTTTATGAACTTTTATGGTTGTAGGGGGCATCAGATTACACTGAGCATGAAAACATTGTGAAGGTGGAATAATAAGTAAAAATAAGTGGTACAAGATAAAGAAATAAATTAATCCAAGAAGGCAGAGGAAGTCTTGAGGTTTTTGAGTAAAGACAGCCATGAATAAAAGTAAATTTCAGTACACAACATTCAACCACCCAATGCCTTACCCAGTTCAGTGTCAAAGAGTTTGGGGGCATGAGAGCCCTGCCCTCCAAACTTGGGCAAAACGCTAGAATTAGCCCTGAATAGGAGCCAGTCCATTGCAGGAGACACTTTTACATACTCCAATGCTCTTTCATATGGCGGCACTTTAAAGTAGCCAGTTAACCTAACCTGCACATTTCTAGAGGAAAGCTCTGGTACCTGGAGGAAAAACCCAAATAGACTTAGAGAGAACATGCAAACTTCAACTGCAACTGTAAGGTGTTCTGCCAGCAGAAAATAATGGCTTAAAAGAATCGGAATCTGAAGTCTTATCCAGAAATGAATCAGAAACCAAGAAGTTAAAGAAACTGCTGTCCAAGTCTAAATTCTAGCAAAAGTCAAAGCCAATAAGAGGTTGCCAAAGATTTCAACATCGGAATTATCTCTCATAGCATGCACCGTAATCTTTAGTTAATCAAAATCTAGCTCCTAGGAGACTGTTAGACAGTTGGATCAATCAATTAACCACATTTTCTTTAAGTAGCACGTAGACTTATCTTGCTCAACTGGTCAGTAACTGGTAGGTAGGTAACTGATGTTATATACTACTTGAAATTGGAAAAAATCTAATTCTAACTTAGAGGATCTGCTCCAAAGTTTTATAAAACCTAATTAGTAACATTTTAGAGTAAGCACTTATATTGGGACGAAGGACTTCTTTACCTCCTTACTACTGTTAAAGTTTTACTCTGGCTGTTGGCCTTCCTCTCTTTCTCATGGGTGGGGGTTGAATTGAATTTAGTTTTGTTAAGTTTGACTTGATTGTATGGAAAGTTACATGTTTCTATTAAATTCAATAAAAGATTAAAAAAATCTTATTCAGTGCTTGATTTTCCTGTCTTGATAGTGTATATGTTTTAACTTCAGGGAGAGTAGCCTTTGGAGTAAGGTAATAGCACAGTCATAGGACTAGTGAGGAGGTAATTCACTAAACTTTTTTTAGCTGAAAACACCTTGAAAGTCTTCATGCACAGAAAGAAAAAGACTTATAGATTCTAACCAGATCAGAAATTGATTTTAAATGTTTATACACTTAAACTGGCAAGAAGGGTTCCACCAAACAATATCTCTTGGATGCCAGTTAATAACCAGATTGTGTTCTTCTAACCAAGGGTAACTCAAAATAAGCAAAGGTTCAGATCTAGAGATTATAACAAAAGGTTCAGATTCAAAATAAACAGCCCCAATTTGATTTATAAAGGGTGCATAATATATTATCCTACAGGGCCAATTTGGAGTTTTCAATAAGCCCCTATAAGACCCTAAACTCAAAAGGCTTACATTCAACAGAAACTGCAGTTTATATGATTTATCCTGCCAAGAAGTAAGAGGAAGATGTAAGTAGGTATTGGGCTGTGTGCTAATGAAGTTCAAAAAAATGAAATATATTAATGAAGAGCTTATTAAAAAATTATTATATGCATAATCAGTTTTTAAATGTGTTTCATTTGTAATGTGAGGCACCAGAAATAATCACTTTGTCACATAAAACACATCAAATCTTCAAAGAACACTTAAACATTCCATATGAATATGTAGTTATTAATTCTATTGAATGTCACTATACATGCACAATCTGAATATCTTGTCAACAGACTGATTAAGGAGATGAATAACTCACTTAAACAAAGAGTGACTGATGGAAAGCAACAAAGAATGAGAATGCAGAAATTTAAATATAATTAACCTCACCATCTGGCTTGTGTTTAGGATGGTCCTAAGCAAAAGAGAACCTCAAAGCCTAATAAAAGTAAGACGAAGTCATCCATTTCCACTCCAATATCCTGAGGCCTCTAGGCATTACAAAAGCTCAAGTTAAATAGACAATAAGGCCCCACAGCCTTTCCCAGATTGGATGAAGGTACTTTTCTTAGGAGTCTGAGTACATATTTTTATTTTAACATCTTCCCAACGATTGTACATTTATATGTACCATATTTATTGCCATGAATTGTAAAAAGGGCATGAGGCCTCCAACAGCTCTTACAAGCCAGGTAAGGCCTCATTTAATGGGTTTGACTCCTAATCCAAAAGGCCTGCTTTGTCCTACACAAGACTAAAAGGATATAAGTTTTAAAAATAAACTTATATGTAAAAACCTTTGGTTGAAGAGACAAAATAAACAAGGAATCTTTATAAATAAAGAAATATTTATTAGAAAAGCAAAAAATAACACAAAAGCACACAGAGAAGCAAAAAGAGATGCCTAATACGCAAGCCACAACAGCAAGTCCTAATACACAATCCATAAAGTAAAAAAAACAGTAACAGAACAAATTCTAATCAAAAATCTAACCAATCCAACAATAAATGTATTATTCACAATAAGTCTAATAGAATTTCAATGTGCCATGTCTGTGCTCTCCTCTGACTGACCTCAATAGCCAGAAGGAGGACTCAGGCGTGGTGATGTCAGGGTAGCCCCGCCTCTTGGAGCTCCACCCACAAGGAACAAGGAACATAAGTAAACTTAAGGAAGAAGTACAGGGCTAAGGTTAGGGTTGGGTTAGCCTGAACTGGCAGCCTTTAAGTTACAGTCAATAAACGTATCTACTATATCACAATACTGGAGCAACTGCAAATATATTCCATAAATCAGGGGTCTCCAACTCCAGTCCTGGAGAGCTACTGTGGCTGCAAGTTTTCATTCTAACTCTTTTCTTAATTAGTGAACAGTTTTTGCTGCTAATTAACTATTTCCCTTTATTTTAATTGACTGTTCTTGAGACTCTGACTGCTGAATTTATTCTTTTTTTTTTTAAATAGCACCTCAATATAAATTTGATGTGAAGTGAGCCAACAGATGACCAGATAAGTTGGGGCCTCAAACTCCAACCAACTTCACTTCATTCAGTTTCTTAATTTGAAGCCAATTCTCATTGCTAATTAAACCTGTTGTTTAATTCCATGGTGCTCATTCTGCCATGGCAGATATTTCCAAAACAGTTGATTTTCTTTTTAAGAGTGCTGTCAACATGTTTTGTGCACCCGAGCAGATCAACATTACTGAGGCCTTCACCTTTCTTTATTTTCAGTTTTTGTGTGATGGACGCAGGTTGTTGTTTATGTATTGGTACATTTTGTGTCTTAATATTGTTTGGTTGCTAATTAAGTAAAAAAGAAATAATTAATGGGCCTGGGTCTTAAGATGTGCTTCAATTAAAATTAAGGCAAAGAGTTAATTAGCAGCAAAATCTGGTCACACATTAAGAAAAAAAAAACCTGCAGCCACAGTAGCTCTCCAGGACTGGAGTTGGAGACCCCTGCCACAAAGTTTTTGAAAAAGCCAAATACCGATATTTATAAAAAAACATGTAATTAATGTAATGTCATTAATTTGAGAGGCTGTGGAGAAATATAAGGTTTGCTATGTGATCTGTAGGTAATGGAGGCCAGATGTAATGAATTTGTTGTTGGAGCCACCTACGCTATTCTTCCTACCCCACAGAATTTTAGTCTCTGGGTAGGTATGGAGTCAGACTGTAATCAATGTGGTGGTTTACCTTTATTGGAGCATATTTTGTTGGAGCATAAAATGAGCTTAACTCAACAATGGTATACATGGAGACATAATAAATTATTAAGATTGCTGGCATTTGTAATGGAAACAAACTGTGCCAGGGTTAATTTTTGCTTGGTCAGAGTCAGAAAAACGTGAAGAGGAGAGTGTTACATGCCAGGCACAAAGATGTAGTAATCGAAAGTTCGAAATGGGTAGAGGATGTGGGGAACAGCTTCAGGTTCCTCAGTGCACTGCAGCTACAGTGATGAGACACAATCTGGTATTGTACTCAGAGGGTGTACGAGTAGAGTATTTTATTGAATTAACTGTATCATTTGAGGATGTAATTGAGGGTGTATTTAAGAAACTGAAATATAGTGAATTAGTTGCTGAGATGAGAGGGTGTGTGTTGGCAGGTTTTTATTAGACCAATGGAGGTAGGTGTAAGAGGGATTGTTCCTAGACTGACCATGCCACTGTTGTTTAAATTTGGTATTAGGAGCTGGTTGTTGAAAACAGCACTTAAAATCTTCTTAGAGGTCACATAAAGGGCCAGCCAGTGGTTCTGAATTAGGAGGCAACAGAATGACTGGTGGATGGAGACATAAATTAGTGTTATTGTTATCAGTATTATTATTATTAAATGGGGCCAGTGTAAGTTTGAACAGTCTGAGCCACTGGGATGGTGCTGAGACGGGGAGTGAGTCTGGGACATTAGACCCAGGCTATTGAGTCTTCTAAAGGGGTTGTAGGCTTATTTGCAATGGAATACTGATGAATACTTAACAACACTAGTGAAGTGTTTGCAGTAAAATGGAGGGAACTGTGCAGAGCTTTAGTAACACAGTGGTGTGGGTAGACAGGGTGACTAGATAAGAGGGTAAGATAATGATTTTTTTTTAGGTGGTGTTAGTGGTTTGTTGTTGCTCTGTGATATCAGCACAAGGGATGTAACATCTTACCCTGTGTATTAAAATATCAATGTGCGCACAGTCATGATTCCTTACAGATCCAGCTTCCTTAATTCAGATTCTTCTGAATGTAATTTGTGCTTTCTCCTCATGTCTGTCTGTGATTTTCTCTGAATATTTCCTAATTTCCATACACAAAACATATTCATTGAGTTAACCAACAATTCTAAATTTCAAACATTTAGATTTGTGCTTGTGTGAGCCGTCTTTTGCCCTACGCTGCCAGGATTGACTCTAAAATTTGCATAAATTGTTATATGTTGTAATAATAATATCAATAAAGTGAATAACAAAGTAGGGGCAAAGTGATTAACACTATTGCTGAAATCTCCAAAAGAGTGGAATTGAAACCTGAGCCAGTCACATTTTGTGCGGAGTTTGTTAATTCTCTTCATGACTGTATAGGTTTCCTGTGATTGCTTTGTTTTACTTTTTATATTTCAAAAAATGCATTTTAGGCTTATTGAAAACTCCAAATTGGCTCAGTTAGAGTGAGTCTGGGTGTGTACCTGAGGAAGAGATACTGTAAGACGACCTTACATTTTCTTTATATAGTTCCTCATGTACTGAATGTAATTTAAATTACAATAAGAAGAATAAATAGGTACAAAGTACATAAAATCACTCTGATGCACTTGCAGTATTTGCAGAGTTTGGCTTCCAACTTATTCACTGTGCTACAGCCATTTGGGAATGTTTAAAGGTTTTGGTGAATGCCATGAATTACAAAGTGGCAAGTAAGTTTAGTTTGCTTTTTCTTATGTTACCCAAGCTTGCACATTGAAGTGCCTGATTTTACTCACATAAAGCAGAAAATGCTGTTGTTTTTTGGCAAAGGACAATGAGTTAAAAATAAGAAAGGATGATCTGTCAGGCCATGATTGATAAGTCTAGAAAGCTCTGTCAAAACTCTGTGAACTGCTGCCTCAGGGATTTCCTATAATCAAAGCACATGCCCACCCATGACTAATTAGGGCAGAGGCTTTAGACAAATGATAGTCCATTGATTTAAAGCAGCTCTTGAAAATTTCAGAAAAAAAGCACCCTGAAGCTAAGTTCAGAGATGAAAACTGATAGGTTTAGGCCACCATTATTAGGTTTTTAATTTCAGAGTATAAATAAGAATCTGGCCAGTACACTCCATTTCTTTTCACTTAAGACTTAAGTTAAACTGATTAGTTTTGGAAAAGTACAAGCCAATGAAAACTTAATGAAAGGGGAAACGTGTCTCATTTACATCATGTAGACATACTATACTTACTTCATTTGTCATTTTGTGAGCAAAACAACTTCTGTGTGTTTATGAAATATGAGCTTCTATTGCTGATGACATGAAAACATATGAATGAATGTGAAAAACGTGATTCAGAATTCAGTGTTTCTCTATAATACCTTGGGGTATTTCTTAACTGGTATACAAATTCCTGGCAATTACATGTCATATGCATGGTAATACATTTCAGTTTAGTGGAGCAGTAGTCAGCAGACTTGATTTGAGTCCCAGCCTGCTCACCGTCTGTATGGAGTTTACACCTTCTGCTTGTGTTGTTCTTTTTTATTTCTCTCTCTCTGATACTCTCAAAAATGAGCATATTAAATTGACTGTAGACTCTAAACTTGCCCAATCTGTTTGCGTGTTACTTGTAATGGCTCCCTGTTTAGAGGCCCTCCCAATACAAGTGAGATAGGTTCCAGCTTTGCATCAAACCTAAATTCTGGCTGAAAAATGAAAAGATGAATGAAGCTTGAGTAAAGATCAATTAATTAAAATCATTAGATGATGGTCTTAACGCCCTTTGCTCAGTGATGCCCCCAGCCAAACTGAGACCCTAAGCATAATCTTCTTCTTGGTAAATGACCCTCCCTGAATCTACTTCTGATTGACAAACTGGTATGGACACCAGTCCCCAACCTGGCCTTAATAACAGAAGATCAGGGAGGGAGTGATAATATCTCCTTTCCATGCCAGGGCCCAGAGGTGGAAAGATGTTACATCAGCTACAGGGGGATTGTCTTGGAAACCTGTAAGGTTAGCACAGTGGCAGACTGTTTGCTATTGGCAGAGCATCCACCTGTACACTTAGTGGCAGCATCCTGTCTGGCAAGCCCCAATATGGATGCCTGAAGGGCAGCATAGACGTTGTGGTCCCATGAGCCTGCTTTGTCAGGTTCTGTGGGGGCCACCAGGGGGATCTTTTGGATACTGATGTTACAAGGACCATAGTGGTCCTGCCTGACCACAGATTAAACACCACGCAGTGGTCTGGAGTTTAAAGGGAGCCCTTCACTTGACTCGGGTGTAGAGGAGAAAAGGAAGAGAAGGGGTTGTGATGTATTGTGAACAAAAGAACCTTGTGTGAAGGTATTGTTTAAATTAAAAGTGCTTTAGTTAAACTGGAACCGTTGTGATGCAATTATGTCAGGGGGTTTGGGGATCAGTGGTGCCCCCCGCAGACCACACAGTAACTATATAAAGAAATAAACAGAGAACTATATATCACAAACTTAGCTATAACTTTTTAAAGTCAAATGAAAATACTTTTTTTAAATAATCAAAACTAGAAAAAGTGAAAGTTTAGTTTCTTCAGTCTCTTTGTTACATATCACAAAAGAGAGAGGTGAGGAGCATATGCTGCACCTACCACATTACAAATCAGCTCAGGATAACAGATTAAGACCCAAGTGCAGCCATGCAACAGGTGACACCTCAGCACCACATTAGTTCAGGTGGAATGGAACCAGTGTGAGGCTAAATCATCTTTTACATCATCACACAACAGCTTCTGTGCAGGGACTGAGTTGATGCTAGCGACAACCAAGCTGCTTATAAGTTCTTGTGCCATAGGTGACCTCAAATATGCCTTGATGAGCTTAAGATCTAAAAAACTTGCTCAGCAGATGCATCTGTAATTAGAAGCTTTCTACAATCTAGAGGGCAACGCATAGATTTGGTATTTAATGATAATGAAATGCCAATTGCTTTGTTTCCTTTATAAATGAAGGCCTAATTATTATTAATAATAATAATGGTCCAGAGTATCAAAGTTTTGTTACTCTTTGTTACTTGGTATAGCCAACAGTTCCACTTGTGACATGTAATACAACAACAACAACAAAATGCAATTTACATTCTACTATTACTACCACTACTACTACTAATAATAATAATAAATGCTAATACAATTACTGCTAATAATAATAATATATGAAATACTTCTATTACTACTTCTGCTAACAATAATAAAATAAAACAACATTTTCTACTACTACAACTTACTTAATGCAGTACGTGCCTAAAAGAAGCTGAAAATTTAAATATTTAAAAATTAAGCATATTAATATAAGACCTACACTTATGAATATATCTAGTCTTAATTTTCTCCTTCCAATTTCAGCAGCTAGCAATAAGCCATTAACTACATCATTAATGTTAACTACCAATGAAATTGTCCTACAGTTATTTGGAACCAACTTTTATTTTTTTGAAGCCAAAGTTACTTACCCTGTTGCTTTTCTACCATTCAGCCATAACTAACTAGTAAGTAAGAGGGCCTGTGTGTTGACGAAATTTACAAACATATTCTCAGTTCAACGATTTCATATGTTTACTAACGTTAGTGTCTTTAATAATGTGTAAATGTAATGTCAGATAATATCTGTTAAAAACATAATATAAAAACTATTACAAATGATTCTATTATTGCTCCATTGTTACTCCAGTAAATCATTAGCTTCAGTGTAGTGGTAATTCATGTAATATCAGCTAGCTTACTGGAATTTAGGAAAATGTAGATTTCTAGTGCAGCACAAACTTTTGTTTTTCTCTTTTCTGTGCTCCTGATTGGTGTTGATTGAAAGTCATCTCTCTGCTTGTTAATGGAAAAGGATCACAACAGGTGACTGTCAATAATATTAATCTGACAATTCATAAAACAGCAATAACCTGCAGATTCTAGCTGCAGACCTCCAGAGCTCTGCTCCATTGAGAATGTTATCACCTTTGATCATGGGCCCCATGTGCAGTGTGTGATATATGTATGGAAATGGGTGGCTCTGCATTTGACACTTTGTTTTTTTATCTTGTCATGCATGCACACCCAGGGATCATCTTCTTTGCTCTGTTAAGGTAAGTGATACCACTCCAGGATAAGGCAGCATGCTATTGCTAATTTTATCTTCTCTATTGCCCACAGTTCAAAGAAGCTGTACAGGGAATTTGTCAATTCCCCTAGAGATCCCAGAGCAGGCTCTGCCCCTTATGGTCGAACATCATAAAAGCAGACTGCTCCTGAAAGGTGGCATCTCAACCTTATAAGACCTTTACTGATGAAAGAGCTCTCACATAATAAAACCCCTTTGCTGCAGACGGAGAGCCTCTTTGGTTTTTTTTACTTCCTTATTAAATGAAGATTAGTATCCCAACACTCCTTGATACTATTTGTGGTCTGACAACCACAATCTTCTGAAAGTTTTCTCTTGACTAATATGTCAAAGGAGGAGCATATATGTTTTGTTTCATTCATTCAACAACATTCATTGTTGTTTTATTCTATTTTTCATTCTTATATCCAACTATGGTTACATATTTTAAGGTGAGTGATTATAAACATATGACTGCATTAATTTTCATACTACATTTTAGTCTGTAAGCACGTGAGCCATTCCCTCCATTTTCTTTGAAAAATTCTTTCATCAAACTTTAGATATTTTTGTTATTTATTTATTGGTGCCAGTTTGTACACCTGGCCAAGCATATCTTACTAGATTTAGAGCATTGTTTCCCAACCTTTGTGGTGTCACAACCCAGTTTTTCATATGTGTTCGTGACCCACTGGGGTTGTGTGTTCCCCTCCATTAATTTATCATAGATCATGAAGTTAGTCCGAGACCCAGTTCCCCCACCATGAATTTAACATGGAGTTGTCTCCCTCAGTGAATGGAGCACCATCGTCAAAGTGGGGGAAGTTTTTCCGCATGATCACCTGAGCATTAAACGAATCAAGCATGAACGTCGATGCTCTTCCTTCTTAGTGAATTGAACACAATCGTCAGAGCAGGAGTTGGAGAGGTCAGCCAGAATCGGCCACGATCCACCTGTGATGCTGCCACTATGAATTGAGCGTGATCATTAGAGTGGTGAGGGGAGGGTGGGATTTTGTCTGGAGCCGTCACATCTACAGGTTGGGATATGCTAGAAACCACAAGAGCAGAAATTAAAGTTCTTGATATAGAAAAGCAACAAAAAAAAATAATTACCAATGAAGACAGTTTACTCAAAATATAGTGATAAAGAAGTATCATCTGCTTAAACAGGTTATTTCATTCAGTAAGGAGTTACATACTGTAAGCAAATGCGTATATACAGTATACAACAAGCATTTAAACATACAAGTTACATGTATACATGGAAGCATGTAATTATACAAGTGGGTTGGCCATTTCTCATCCTTCTTTTGTGCTTTTTTCTATGGGCATCAGTTTCCCAAGAGAAAACATCCATAATGCTGAGCTTGTATTTCTTAATTTTTAAAAAATTTGGATTGTGATTTTATATATTAAACACTCTGCCCCTATTTATTATATAAAACTTTTGACTTCATTTATTATATTACTTTTATAAAAGTAGATTCAGGAAAAAATCATTTATTTGGTCCTGTATAAGTTATTATACATGAATGTGTCTTGCATTGGACTGGCATCCTGTTCGAGGTTGGTTCTTGTCTTGTCTGCAGCCTGAAATGGAATACCCCAGTTTGATAATTCATAGAAGTATGTGCAGATAAAACAAATACAATGAATTTAAAATGACACCCTAAGGTTGTTTCTGCCTTGCCATGGTGCCCGATGCCAAGATAGGCTACCCAAAATTGGATACTTAGGTTAATAGAATGGAATGAAAACATATATACTGTATATAGAGAGATTCCAAATCATTACAATCTTTGTATGTATATGTAAAAGATTTAATAAGCATGTCAGAGTAATGAAGCCCTAGTACTGACACGTATCTGGTGACGCATAAATTCACACATAACCTGAGAATTCTTTTGTCTTTTTGTATCATTTGTCATATGGATAGATAGATATCAAGACTATATACTGTACACTCACCAGCCACTGTTTGTTAACGCAAATATCTAATCAGCCAATCACATGGCAGCAACTTAATGAATTTAGCATCAGAATATAGAGGAAAAGTGATTCAGTGATTTGGAATGTGGCATGGTCATTGGTGCCAGATGGGCTTGTCTGAATATTTCTAAACCTGCTTATCTACTGGGATTTTCACCAAACTGGTTCAAGCTGAGAGAAAGGCAACAGTTACTCAAATAACCACTTGTTACAACTAATGTGTGGAGAAGAGTGTCTCTAAACGCAAATCCGTTTCAACCTTGATGGTGATGGGCTACAGCAGCAGGAGGCCACAGTAGTATCACTCCTGTCAGCAAAGAACAGGAAACTGAAGCTACCATATACATGGGCTCACCAAAATTGGACAACAGAAAACTAGAAAAATGTTGCCTAGTCTGATGAGTCTCAATTTCTGCTGTGACGTTCAGATGGTAGGGTTAGAATTTGGTGTTAACAACATTAAAGTATGGATCAATCCTGCCAGGCATCAATTGTTCAGGCTGGTGTTGGTGGTGTGATAGAGTGTGGGATATTTTCTTGGTACATTTTGGGCTCTGTAGCAGCAGTACTTACTTAGTACTTAGTATCTTCTGATGGCTACTTTTAGCAGCATAACGTGATATGTCACAAAGCACAACATAACAATGAGTTCACGGTACTGAAATGACCTCCATGGTCACCAGATCTCAATCCAATAGAGTACCTTTGGGAAGAGGTGAGATGGGAGATTCACATCATGGATGTGCAGCCGACAAATCTGCAGCAATTAATGATGCTATCATGTCAATATGGACCAAAATACCCGAGGAATGTTTCCAGCACCTTGTTGAATCTATGTCACGAAAAATTCTGGCAGTTCTGAAGGCAGAAGAGGGTCCAATTCAGTACTAGTAATGTCTACCTAATAAAGTGGCTGGTGAGTGTATTTTTTTTTTAGAAAAACTACAATAAATAAATATTATTATATTATGACAACAACTAACTCCCTCTATTTATTGCAATTGTATATTGCACAATAGCATTTGTACATACCAGAATGACTAAAAAGAAAAAAAAAAATCACATGCCTAAAGATAAAAAGAGCAGTCTCAATGAGGCATTATAGAAGATATAATATCATATAATAATGTCAGCTTATGTCTTTAAAATGAAACAAAAAATCCAATGAGCAAGTTTTTAATTTAAAAATTGCTGAATAGGCTGGCATCCAATATTTTACATTACACTGTTTTATCAGCATATAAAGGACCATAGAGGACTGTGATCATCCCTGCAGTGTTGATATAGACTTTACGCTTAGTAAAGAGAAAAATGAAGACAATAATTTCCAAAAGCCCTTAGGGACCAAGGAAATGATCAGTACAGCATGTTTCTCAAAACATTCCTCTACCAATTAACATTGGGGTGCAGGCAGGAGCCAGGAAGCCTTTGCACTGAACCCTCATCTTTGAGTGATCAGCTGGCTTGGAGCAAGTCATGCAAACAGAACTCAAAATCACAAGAAGCAGCAACACAGGGGGTTGTAGAAGGGGGCTGGGAACAGAAGGAATGCTTCCTGCTAAACTGAGTTCTTCTTAACTTATCAGACTCAGGTCGGTTAAACCCCCTGTTCCATTCCTCATATTACATCTGGAGCAGAACAGCTATTTGGGCAGCCCACAGAATGTTACCTCAGAAGGCAGGTATGTTTTACATGGCTTCATGCAGTCAAGGTATAATTAAATAGAAAAATCAAATAAATCTCTTTGGAAACCACAGTTGGATTTTTAAAGAATGTTAACATTTATTAAAAATAAAAAGAAAAAAATGTAAAATTACGGGCATCACAATCAATTAAATAACATTCTCAAATCCATTTAAAGAAATTCAAAACCTGAGCTTATCAAAACAGAATTGTGTGCAAAGCCAATGGGAACCCTGAATGGGATGCCAGTCCATCACTGGCCACAAAACTACATATGCCCATAAACACACTCACGCAAGGTCTGTTTAGTCTACTTAACACCTATCAAGTCACCAAAGCTAGAAGTGTATCCAAAAAGCAGTGAAACAAAAACTAGACAGAAAACAATCACATGGTGTCCATTTAGCTTTACAGGCTGCACTCAGGACTTAGAGAGCAGGTTGTTTTATGCAGTGGAGTTATATTCAGTGTGTGCTATCCTCAGTTACATCCCAGGCATTGCTCCAGGCTAACCATGACATGCTGGTGTAAATGAATACATTTCTGCAGATAATGCCATTTAGAACAGGACGGCAGATGCCAAAGGACTGAGTTTGTGAAAGCACTTAAGAGGGAGAATGAAGAAGACTAAAAATTTTAGTGTCTTTGAACACAACAAGGTAATGGGCACCACCAGCACTGTTACAGATGTGTTACACATGTTTTGAGAATGAGCCACTGTTGGTTGGAAACAGTTGAGGGTAATGGAATGTAAAAGAACTTGTGCAGAATAATAGAAGGGCCAAAACTAACGGCCCAATAGAACAGTGGAGATAAGAGATGAATCATTACTTATTAAATATGGGAAAATCAGATGAAGTGGTATGGACATGTGATGCAGGAAGGCAAAGAATACATGGGAAAAAGAGGGATGGGAATAGAAGTGCAGGGGAAGAGAAAACACGGGAGGCCAAAGTGATGGTGGATTGATAAAGTGAAAGAAGATTTCAAGTTAAAAGGTCTGAGTGGGGAGAAAGTACAGGACTGAGCTGTTTGGAGAATGTTGATCAAGTACATCAACCCCACACAGAAGTGAAAAAAGATGATGAAGAAGAAGATTTAATTAATGTCTTTATACAAGGCAACTTACAACATCTGAGAAACAATTGGTTACATTGGAGCAAAGGCAGACTTACTCATGGTTACACAATAATACAATTTGAACCCACAATCTCAGGGGCTGAAGGCTAAAGCCTTAACCACTATGCCACATTGCCTGCCTAATGAATGAAAAAAAAAATGTCATACCTTTGAAGCCAGCAACCCACCTGTATTCCATACATGTTAGTAAAAGTGTGGTGCTGTGTCACTGGGGACCTTGCTTTTGCTGTGGTACCCAGTGATCTGTATTTTTCATGTTCAGAAATAGTGAATATCATAGGACTCTAATATCTGCTAATCTGATGATTCTCAGCTCACTCAGAGTCACTCAGCTAATAGAATTAACCCATGAGTCTATACACCATTACTGCTGGGTGTCTGTAATGCTTTGTCACAAGAACTGACAAAGAGTCCAAAAAGGGTTGGGGCAGCCACCCGTATATTATATCCTGCCTGCAAAATCGAAAGAAATGGTGTACAGATGTGTGCAGATCAGATTCCAAAATAGAACTGAATGGATAGAGAAAAAATGGCGGCTTTAAAGGTCAGTACAGGAAGTGATGTCATCCAAAGGGTCGGAACTGGAAGAGTCCTCATCCATAGGCTCGGACCCGGAAATGACGTCATCAAAGGAGCCGGAAATGGAAGGGTCTTCGTCCATAGGCTTGGGGCCGGAAGTGATGTCATCAAAGGGGCCAGAACCAGAAGTGACTTCCTCAGGCCCAGAACCAGAAGGGATATCATCAGGGCCAGGCAGAATTTCATGTGAACGGTCTGCAGTAAAGTGAGAAAAACTTTCTGGTCTGATGTGGAATTATTCTCGTTCAGGCCTTTTAGCTGCATCCCATGCGCACGTGTGTGACAGCTTGTTATGATGTAATCACTGGTGTCACTAGGGTTGGTGTTACCCAGTGTAATAACCAAAGCTGTCACCCACAGGCCTCTGGATGACTAAATGAACAGAGCTCCTTAATAGCAAGTCAATCATACTTTAAACAATGCAGCATAATTGACACTAGATTGTTTTGTCATGCAATGGTGTGTGTGTGTTGGGGGGTTGGTGATTTCAATCAAAAACATTGCATGCTAATTTTACACACTGTCATCTCAGTGTCACCTTCCCTGATGGTGTCACCTAGTTCGCAGCTACTGCAATTCAATGCAGTGTGTTTCTAGGTGTACATTGAGCTACAAGTACCATACAGGAATGTTTCAATGTGGCTTTTAAAGTAGGATAATGTTCCATGACAAAAGGCACAAACAGTCCTTGAATATTTGCATTAACAACATAGTGAATGAGTTATAGGACACAGTCAGCACAGTCTGGGCCAACAACAACACTTTGAATACTAACATATTCGGGCTGTTCTGAGCTGGGCCTGAAAAAGTGGCCACATTTTATATTTCAAACATTACATGTTGTGATAGGTTATCACTCTTCTGGTTTATTTACATTTTCAGAAAAAATATAAGACACATGAACTAATGAAGAGTTTCTATTACAAGCAACAGGAAAAAAGAAACAGAAAGTATGCGAAGAGCAAAAGAAACTTTAAAGGAACCAAAATTATTCTGCTGCTCTTTGCCTTTCTTTGCAGGTTGTCTCCTTGTCTCCGAGGTAGGGTGGCTCACTCACTTGTTTACCCTCCTAATGATCACCAAAGCATCTTTACTGGGCATCCTGTGCTTCTAATGACCTTGGTTTCTACACTTCCAACTGCAGAGCCTTTATTAAATTAAGGCTCAGTCTTGCTCCTTTAACTTTAAAACTGCTTCTGCCATAATTTCTGGGCCTTAGTTAAGATTGGAATGAGTGACAGAAGGCTAGACCTCTCTTGAAGAGAGCTGCAGTGGTGTCCCTCCACCTCTAAACCTTCCCCAGATGGCCTGAACAGTAGAGTGCAAGCCTAGTATCAATTCTACCTAGCCTTATCCTTCAACTGGTAAACTGGTTCCAGCTTCATCAGACTGCAATGTGTTGTCCAGGAAGATTGTGTAATTTTGCTAGCCTTCAAATGGTTTTTTCAAGGATAGGATTAGACACACTCTGCCTTGGCTGTTTTGTCTGACCATCCTACAGGACTTGAGATTCTGTTTTTGTAGGTTACCATTCTCTTTTTGGTTCTTGTGTC
Source organism: Polypterus bichir lapradei (assembly GCA_026402145.1). NCBI lineage: Eukaryota > Metazoa > Chordata > Cladistia > Polypteriformes > Polypteridae > Polypterus > Polypterus bichir. The sequence goes on along the minus strand of JANRMT010062848.1, from coordinate 14,150,433 downwards.
TCTAGAGTTTTCTCTTTTGGAGTATCACATACTACACTGTTTAGAAGCCCTGGATACTTTTTCAGTTCCAGTGAAACACTCAGTACAGAGGTTTAATTTGGAATTGCCCTTTGCAGCTTTGACATTACTATAGTGCCAGGCATCGGCATAGGGCCACTATGCCCTTAGCAGGTGGCAAAATCACTCCTTGAGATCACCCCTGCAATCCAACACCCCCCGCTCTAGAGAGACAAGTGGCTCTCCTCCCACCCATGCTTGCTGATTTCATATGCGATCATGAGGGTGAAGATTTCCAAGGCTGAAACTCATTAATTTCATTTGTGATCACAAAAGCGCAGATCTCTAATGAGGACATCCCTTACTTTGACCACTCCAGTTATGGATCCAACCATGCAAAAGTCTGGTCAAACTATACATTTATTTGGTGACTACATTGGTGCAGTGGCTAATTTTGCTCACAGCTCAAAGATCAGAAATTGGTCCCCATTCCTTCTTTAGTTCCTCCTGTAGATTCACATTAGGTTAATTGAATTTGTGCAGAAATATATTATAACCTATCATAAGCCAACATCCTATTTCTAATGACTTATTATTTTGATGATGCTTTTATGTAAGGAAACTACAACATTTGAGAGATACAGTTGGATACATTTCTTTTTCCAGTTGCATCACATGCAGCTGAAGTCACTTGCTCATGTCCATACAACATCAGTGGCAGGATCTGAACCTACAGCCTCAGGGTTTGAAGTCCAAAGCCTTAGCTATTACATTACACTGCCTGCATATGATAACACTTCAGGTCTCCATGATCCATTAATGGAAGAGGGGGATTCAGGAAAATGGATGAATGCTTACTGTGAAAAAATCAATAACCCAGGCATTGCAATCACCTCTTATAAGCGATGGTTGGGAATATAAAACATGGCATGGCACAATATGACTACATAAGTGCATTTCGACATGCTGTTTTATTCTCTGTCAGCTATTCCTAATTGCACAATTCAGCATAAGCACGCCTTTGCTGCTCTGTATACCTTGAAACATGAGTATTGGATTGGTTTCAGTTTCAGAGCCTGGAAAGTTAATAAGTTTGTGATAAATTCACTGGGCCCAATGCTGATTTGTGTGGTGTATGTTTTCTGACTCTTGATTACTTTTCATATCCACTTCATTGGAAAAAGACAAAGAGTAGGTCTGTTTTCTCTCTCAATGAAAAAAGATCACTTGCAATATAAGCCTAAGCTGTGAATACCAGCCTTCTGAGATTCAGGTTTCTGATATGATAATAGTGCTGTCATGTAAAATTTTTTTGCCCCAGCATACATTTTAGCCTTACTATTCACAGTAATTAACACAACCCTGACACAGGGGATGCACAAACCAGTGTGTTTCTTCGTGCCGGTCCCAAGCCTGGTTAAATGGGGAGGGTTATGTCAGGAAGGGCATCCGGTGTAAAATTTTGCCAAATCAATATGCGGACAACAATACAAATTTCCATACCGGATTGGTTGAGCCCCGGGTTAACAGCGACTACCACAAGTATTGTTACCCAACAGGGTGCTGGCGGAAATTGGGCTACTGTTGGCCGAAGAAGAAGAAGGAGAAGAAGGGGGGGGCGTGTCCGGAAGCAGGAGGAGAGGAGGAAAGTAAAGAGAGTGGAACTGAAGGTAGGAACTTTGAATGTTGGCAGTATGACTGGTAAGGGGACAGAGTTAGCAGATATGATGGAGAGAAGGAAGGTTGATATATTGTGCGTGCAAGAGACTAAATGTAAGGGGAGTAAGGCCAGGTGGATTGGAAGTGGATTCAAATTGTTCTATCATAGTGCGGATGAGAGGAGAAATGGAGTAGGAGTTATTCTGAAGGAACAGTATGTGAAGAGTGTTTTGGAGGTGAAAAGAGTGTCAGGCAGAGTAATAATTATGAAGCTGGAAATTGGAGGTGTGATGATGGATGTTGTTAGTGCATATGCACCGCAAGTTGGGTATGCAATGGGTGAGAAAGAAAATTTTTGGAGTGAGTTGGATGAAGTGATGAACAGTGTACCCAAGGGACAGAAAGTGGTGACTGGAGCAGATTTCAATGGGCATGTTGGTGAAGGGAACAGTGGAGACAAAGAGGTGATGGGTAGGTATGGTGTCAAGGAGAGGAATGAAGAATGTCAGAGGATAGTGGATTTTTGTCCAAAAGGATGGATATGGCTGTGGTGAATACATACTTTAAGAAGAGGGAGGAACATAGGGTTACATACAAAAGTGGAGGAAAATGCACACAGGTAGATTACATCCTATGCAGAGGAGTTTATCTGAAGGAGATTGAAGACTGCAAAGTGGTGACAGGGGAAAGTGTAGTAAAGCAGCATAGGATGGTGGTCTGTACGATGATGTTGGAGATCAAGAAGAGGAAGAGAGTAAGGGCAGAGCCAAGGATCAAATAGTGGAAGTTGAAAAAAGAAGACTGCAAGGTTGAGTTTAGGGAGGAGGTGAGACCAGCACTGGGTGGCAGTGAGGAGTTACCAGACAGCTGGGAAACTACAGCAGAAGTAATAAGGGTGACAACAAGAAGGGTGTTTGGCATGACATCTGGAAAGAGGAAGGAGGAAATGGAAACCTGGTGGTGGAATGAGGAAATACAAGAGAGTATAGAGAGGAAGAGGATGGCAAAGAAGAAGTGAGATAGTCAGAGAGATGCAGAAAGTAGACAAGAGTACAAGGATATAAGGCGCAAGGTGAAGAGACAGGTGGCGAAGGCTAAAGAAAAGGCGTATGATGAGTTGTATGAGAGGTTTGACACTAAGGAGGGAGAAAAGGACCTGTACCGATTGGCTAGACAGAGGGACCGAGCTGGGAAAGATGTCCAGCAGGTTAGGGTGATAAAGGATAAAGATGGAAACATACTCACAAGCGAGGAGAGTGTGTTAAGCAGATGTAAAGAGTACTTTGAGAGGCTGATGAATTAAGAGAACGAGAGAGAGAAGAGGTTGGATGATGTGGAGATAGTGAATCAGGAAGTGCAACAGATTAGCAAGGAGGAAGTTAGGACAGCTACGAAGAGGATGAAAAATGGAAAGTCTGTTGATCCAGATGACACACTTATGGTAGCATGGAGGTATTTAAGAGAGATGGCAGTGGAGTGTTTAACCAGATTGTTAAATGGAATCTTGGAAAGTGAGAGGATGCCTGAGGAGTGGAGAAAAAGTGTACTGGTGCTGATATTTAAGAATAAGAGAGATGTGCAGGACTGCAGTAACTACAGGGGAATAAAATTGATGAGCCGCAGCATGAAGTTTTAGGAAAGAGTAGTGGAAGGTAGATTAAGAAGTGAGGTGATGATTAGTGGGCAGCAGTATGGTTTCATGCCAAGAAAGAGCACCACAGATGCAATGTTTGCTCTGAGGATGTTGATGGAGAAGTTTAGAGAAGGCCAGAAGGAGTTGCATTGCGTCTTTGTGGACCTGGAGAAAGCATTTGACAGGGTGCCTCGAGAAGTACGTAAGAGTTGTACAGGATATGTACGAGGGAAGTGTGACAGTGGTGAGGTCTGCAGTAGGAGTGACAGATGCATTCAGGTTGGAGGTGGGATTACATCAGGGATCGGCTCTGAGCCCTTTCTTATTTGCAAAGGTGATGAACAGGTTGACAGACGAGATTAGACAGGAGTCCCCGTGGACTATGATGTTTGCCGATGACATTGTGATCTGTGGCGATAGTATGGAGCAGGTTGAGGAGACCCTGGAGAGGTGGAGATATGCTCCAGAGAGGAGAGGAATGAAGGTCAGTAGGAACAAGACAGAATACATATGTGTAAATGAGAGGGAGTTCAGTGGAATGGTGAGGATGCAGGTAGTAGAGCTGGCAAAGGTGGATGAGTTTAAATACTTGGGATCAACAGTACAGAGTAATAGGGATTGTGGAAGAGAGGTGAAAAAGAGAGTGCAGGCAGGGTGGAATGGGTGGGGAAGAGTGTCAGGAGTAATTTGTGACAGACGCGTATCAGCAAGAGTGAAAGGGAAGGTCTACAGGACAGTAGTGAGATCAGCTATGTTATATGGGTTGGAGACGGTGGCACTGACCAGAAAGCAGGAGACAGAGCTGGAGGTGGCAGAGTTAAAGATGCTAAGATTTGTATTGGGTGTGATGAGAATGGATAGGATTAGAAATGAGTACATTAGAGGGTCAGCTCAAGTTGGACGGTTGGGAGACAAAGTCAGAGAGGCGAGACTGCATTGGTTTGGACACGTGCAGAGGAGAGATGCTGAGTATATTGGGAGAAGGATGCTAAGGGTAGAGCTGCCAGGGAAGAGGAAGGCCTAAGAGAAGGTTTATGGATGTGGTGAGGGAGGACATGCAGGTGATGGGTGTAACAGAACAAGATACAGAGGACAGAAAGATATGGAAGAAGATGAGCCACTGTGGCAACCGCTAATGGGAGCAGCTGAAAGAAGAAGAAGATTCACAGTAATTAACACTTATGAATTGTGAAATTATTTTGTTCAGCTTCAAGCTAAACAGGTATATTTAAGTATGACGTGCAAGAGTGGAATCCATCCTTCCATTCATTTTCTGAACTCAGGCATCCAATGCCTGATCTCATGGAGCAGAAGCCTGAACACTGAACTAGTTTTTGTTCTGTTCTTACTGTACATTGCTCTATAAAAATCTTCAAGGTACAGGGGATAAATTATGTAAATTATCTTAAAAAATAATAGATAGATAGATAGATAGATAGATAGATAGATAGATAGATAGATAGATAGATAGATAGATAGATAGATAGATAGATTAGCTGGGTTGATCACAGTGCTTATATCACTCCTGTCTCTCTTACATTTTAGATCTGTTGTCCCTGTATTTGAGTCTTTTAAAAAAATTACTCCATGGCATTTGAACCTGACTCACCAGGCTCTTTCCAGTGTCATTACTTCATTATGAACATTTATTTTAGGTCTGCTTGGGAGGTAAGGTCCAGAATGAACACAGACTTCCAGTTTAGTGAGAGGCTTTATAGTTTAGAAACCGGAAGGGGCATGGTTAATGAAATTCATAATGGAAATAATGCCATGAGTTTTCCAGGGTGTTTCCCTCTATTCAAAACCATATGGAAATTAAATTTGTTGTGGTGTCACACCCAAAACCTTCTCCGCATTTTTATACAAAGCATTTCCCATGAGGCACTCTCGATGCCTGAGTGCATTAAACAATACATGGATGGAGCAATGCCTGGGTTTGTGATATAAATACTATATGGTTACCAAAGAGAACAGAATTTATGCTTCAAATGTGTTGCTAATTACCTTCAAACTTGGAGCAACTGGTTAGTGGATTTAAAACACTCCTTTCAGCACCTGGTTAGTCAAGGAAGTTCTTGGTCTTGGGTGTTTGTATTTAAGATTAGTAAATGTCTTCATCTTTGTTTTTTGGTTGATCAGTAAATGCCATGTTATGTAATAAGACATTTTCAGCTGTTTTTAGTTGCAGACTTCATTTCCATAACCTTAGCAAGTCAGGGGCAAGCATGATGCACTTCAATGACTTTAAGTTGGGTACTGTGACATATCCAGGGACTCAGACAAACTAGTCTGCAACACACCAAGACAAGATCATACAGGGTTGTCTTTGCAGAAGGCTCTGTGTGAATGCAACCAATGACTGCTTAGCTGGAAGTGCAATACGTATAATGCAGCTTTGAGGAGTAAAGAACATTGGCATTTTGAACCTCAGAAACAGAAGATTGGATGTCTCATGTTTTACATTCCACAAAAGTATAGAAAAAAAGAAAAAAATGAAGAGATTGTAACTGAATTCATCGAACTTAGAAAGCCTTTGTACAGAAGTGGCAATGTCAGGCAATAGGTTATTGGATATTGGAAAAATGGGACAGTTCACAATATTTTACAATTGTGAAACTTTGCTGGAAAGTCATTGTGGAGGTGTGTAAAATTGTCATGCTCTCTATTCCTCTCTAGGCACCCACTACCATTCCACTTGACCCCATCCCCTAACACTTCTTCCAGGCTTTTTCTCAGTTACTCATTTCTGCACTCACACACATTATCAGAACCTTGCTCAACACTGCCACTTTTTCCACGATGTTCAAACGGACCATATTAACTCCACTTTTTAAAAAGCCAATACTCAACCCTTCTCAAGTAGGCACTCTCTCTACATACTATCTTTAACCAAGCTTCTTCTCTCCTGCCTCAGAATATATTGCTTGATAATAACTAGTTCATTCCTCTGAGATGGCTCCTTGACTGTTGTTGACACTCTACAGCTGGCTATAGCTACCACCATGTTATCCATTCTCATCCTCCTTAATCTTTCTTCTGCCCCTGACAGTTAATCATCAGATAATCTTTGCCACCCTTTCTGTCCAATCAATGGGACTTCTCTCAGATAGTTTTAATCTTACCCTGCAGGCAGAACCTACTGTGTATTCTGAACAGGAAATATGTCAAAGCTGCATCAAGCAAACACAGGGGTGTACAAAAGATTAGTGCCAGGACTTTTCTTCTCCTTGTACAGCATCTCAGTAAGCATTATCACCAAGTCCCATGGATTTGCATAAAACTGTTATGCTGATACTACTCAACTGTCCCTCTCTTTCCTTACATAAGATCTTACATAAGCTGCAACACAACTTCTGGTCCAGTCATTGGTCCTCCAGTCAACTCTTTACAGGCAGAGGTACATGCAGGAGCTTCCAACCCACAGCATATAATTCAAAATGTGGCGACACATCTTGTTTTCAACTAGCCCAGATGGAGGCATGTCACTCTCCTTTTTAAGTCACTTCACTACCTCCTGGCAAGAGCATGCATCAACTTGATTACTTGTCGATAGAGTCATCAATGGATCAGGTCCTACAGTACGTATATAGAGTAACTCATAAGATAAGGTCTGCTAATGCATGGTATCTGATGGTGTTTGATGCCTCTACATGGCATCAAATCTCAATCCAGACTCTTTTTATGTGTAGTACCTAGTGCGTTCCACCACCATCTGAATCATTAATTGCATGGATCGCATGAATTGTGGATTAGCGCTATTTCAGCTGTGGAATGGCCAAATGGGGGAGGCAGCTTGATGAATGCAATCTCCAGGACTCTAAACAAATCCAAATCACATTATGTGATATCATCTACTATTAAATTCTACTCTGTACTTCAAATTTTTTTATTTTTATACTGTATTGAGAATTTGTTCTGTTCTGTGTATTGTACTGTATTGTATTGACACCCTTCTTTTTGACACCCACTGCACGCCTAACCTACCTGGAAAGGGGTCTCTCTTTGAATTGCCTTTCCCAAGGTTTCTTCCATTTTTCCCTACAAGGGTTTTTTTTGGGGAGTTTTTTCTTGTCTTCTTAGAGAGTCAAGTTTGGGGGGCTGTTAAAGCCCATTGCGGCACTTATTGTGTGAGTTTGGGCTATACAAAAATAAATTGTATTGTATTGTATTGTATTGTATTGTATTGTATTAACTCCCTCAGTGTTTAAGAAGGGTTTGTAGATTCTCTTGTTCTGTGAGTATTTTTCTAATTTGTAATGTTTTTCACGTGAGGTGCTTTTGTAGGTAAGAAAAGAGTAACCAGACTCATGTTGTTCTGTTGGATTTAGAGCTTTTCACTTGTGATGGTCAATTTTGTAACTTTGTCTTGTGATTCTTACTCGATTATGTTGACCTCTTTTGTAAGTCACTTTGGATAAAAGCATCTGCTAAGTCAGTACATTTAGATGCTTATATAGTATTGTTTTGTTGTAAACTGTTTTAAATAGACTAAAGATATTAAAACATGTAAGGGTATTGTCGAAGAATGTGTTCCTTCATCTATTTTCATGGCTGTCAGAGCCATTCAGTAAAATAAGACTAGTAGTGTTAAAACACTGTGGTTACGAAAGGGCTAACCTTTGGCACTTTGAGCTATGGCAGTGTGCAGGCTGTTACTATTATTAAGCACCTGGAAAAGAGTAAGGGTCTTTCTCTCCATACACTGATTATTAGTGGCCCACTATAAGCCAACACAGGGCAATTAAAGATAATTTAAGACTTATGCAATTAAGTTAGATCTCTGAAAATTACTGTAGAGGTCTTGTGGTTGTCACCCTGCACATTCAGAGAAATATTTTGACAGGTTGAGAACAGGCATCTGAAAACAAAAGCGACAAAAGGCACCATTTCTCTATTCTGGTTTAAGCAGAAGTAAAGGTCAGCTAGGTCCCTCTTGCATAGCTCTGGATTGCGGCTCTTCTGGGAGAAAGCAACAATATGCATCCTAATGATAAAAAGTCTATTAAAGCTCCTTTCTGTACAAAATGTGCAAAATCCTCTTTGTTCAAATATCAGCTTCATTGTAAATACAGACTCACAAAGGGACAATTTTGACTAGCCATTCTAGGTCACTGCTTTTCTTAGTATTTCTAAAATAAATTGGATTTCTCACAAGACTTTCAACAACAATGCTCTAAACTTACATTTTTCAGAACTCTTCATATATGCGAGGAAGTGGATAACCTCCCAGCAGTAATATAGACTACTGAGGAGGTATTGAGTAATTTGGAAATTGTAGAGAGAGAAGTGTAGCTTAGATTAAATAGGCTGAAATCAAAAAAATCATCGGGACAAGATATTATTTACCCTTGAGTTCTTAAGGAGTTCTTAAGTGAGTAAATATATAAATCCTTAATGCGTATTTATAGGAATTCACTGTGCACTGGGGATATTTCAGAGGACTTTCAAATGGTAAATATTATCTCTCTATTTTAAAAGAAAAAACTTGGGACGAGACTGCGACGAGACGTGAACTTTTGAAGAGAGATCTTTGAGAGACAGAGACAGAGAGGCACTTTCACTTTCTGCGGACAGGCAGGTCACGTCATACTGACAACCTTTGGAAGAAAGTCCCTTGATACACATGCAGAGCAGGTTAGAGATAATGGAAGTAGGAAAATTCGAAAGTCTCAAGAAAATGAGAGTAAAGCTCACATTAGCACAAACAAACGGAAAATATTACTCGGTGAAATAACGGAACAGCAAAAAGAGATCAAATAGTGTTTGAGGATGTCTGGGGTTTCGGAGGAGCGAAAGCATCTCCTTGGGGTGTGTTCAGCCCCCCTCTTCACAATGGTGCATAACCATAGAGAAAAGATTGCATTAGCGCAAACAAACGTAAAATATTATTCGTGAAATAAAGGAACAGCGAAAAGAGATCGAGTAATGTTTGAGGATGTCTGGGGGAGAAGAGAGACAATGCACTGACTTTAAAATGTTTGAAACACGGCACGAAATGCAGATCACACTGCACAGGAGCAGTAACAAGCCAGCACCTGATTGAGCAAAGTGGAGGTAAAAAGACAAGTGTTATTTGCTTCCCATTGTATCACCATTAAAGAGGGGTTTCGGAAGGACAACAGCATCTTCTTGGGGTGCTTTCAGCCCCCCTCTTCAGAGCGGCGCGTTGCGTTGGTGGGGGATGGGGTGGGAAGGGGTATATGAGCGAAGTGCAGATCACGCAGCACGGCAGAAGCAGCAAGCCAGCAGCCGATCAAGCAAACAGTAGGTAAAAAAAAGGAATTTGTTTCCCATTGTATCACTGTTAAAGAGGGGTTTTGGAGGAGCGGCCACGTCTCCTAGGGGTGCATTCAGCCCCGCTCTTCACAACAGTGCATTGTGCTTGGCATTATGGATTGGCAAGTGAAGCGAGCAGGGAGCAAAGCCCCCTAGTTCTGTTATATAAAAAGGATGATTGGGTGAATCCAGGCATCTGTAGGCCAGGCAACTTAGCATGCATCTCAGGTAAATTAATGGAAGGAATTATTAAGGATAAAATTGAGCAACACATGCCAAGAACAGGAATTTTATTGAGCAATCAGCGTGGGTTCAGAAGAGGGAGGTCATGTTTTACTAACATAGTGGAATTCTATGAGGAAGCAAAAAAGGATACATACAGATTAGTGCATATGATGTTATTTATCTTGACTTTCAGAAAGCATTTGATATGGTCCCACATGAAAGGTTGAGCATCAAGCTACAGGAAGTAAAGGTCAGATGTAGTGTGCAGAGGGGTGCAAAAATTAGACACAGGAAGCCGAGGGTGATGGTGCGAGGAACCTTATCTGAATTGACTGATGTTAAGAATGGTGTCCCTCAAGGTTCAGTGCTAGGGCCGCTGCTATTTTTAATATATATAAATTATTTAGATAAGAATATAAATAACAAGCTGGTTCAGTTTGCAAATAAATCCAAGCTAAGTGGATTGGCAGATAATCTAGAGTCTGTTGAATCATGACAGAGGGGCACGGATAGCTTACAGGCTAGAGGAAGATGAAATATAATGTAAGTAAATGTTACATATTACATGAAGGAAGTAAAAATGTTATGTTTGAATACCAATGGAATGTCTGAAATTTGAAAGTATCCATTATGAGAAAGACCTAGGAGTCATAGTCATATCAACCTCAAGGTAGTGTTCAAAATCCATTAGGAAGTCTAACAGAATGTTAGGTTTTATAGCATGACGTGCAGAGTACAAGTCAGAGGAGATTATCCTCAAGCTTAATAATGAACTGGTGAGGCCTTACCTGTAGGATATGACTTATGAGGAAAGATTGAAGAAGAAGAGGTGACATAATTGAAGAGTTTAAAATTATGAAAGGAATTATCACAGTGGATTGAGGTTGTTACTTTAAAATTAGTTCAATAAGGACACCAAGCACACTAGGAAACTGGTGAAGGGTAAGTTTAACACAAATAGTAGGAAGTTTTTCATCACATAGAGAATAATAGACACATGGAAAAAGTTACCAAGTATTATGGTGGACAGTGGGACAGTATGGATATTCAGAACTTGACTTTATTTTGTTTTGGAGAAATTAGGTGGGCAGGATTGCTGAGCTTTAGTGGACTGAATGGACTGTTCTTGTGAAAGCTTTTCACTAACTTGTGTAGTGGTGTCAGCATTGTGAGCATTGTATAGGCCAGAAATGTTATATAAAGCTGTCAATTTGAAATCATTCTTCATTCTTATTCTCACCTATGGTCACAAATATTTCATGGTATTGAAGATTCAACCAGATGAAATAAGATTCCTATTTAGACCTATTAGACATAATGTTCACGACAGAGTAATAAGCTCATCAGTCTGGCAAAATCTTTGAAGAAAAACTATTAATTATTTGTCTAAAGCCAGGCATGTGCTGCTCAGTTGTGCCTCGATTTTAAGCCCAATTTGCTGTTGCCAGCAGATGGGCCATTGTTCCACATGCAGTATGAGAGCAATTGCAAAGCCTGATTGCATCTTACAATTGGGCATTTTTGCAATCAGAAGAATTTTGTCATATCAGAAATTTCAGCTGTGCTGCAGTGTGAGAAGTCTCAAAAAGCATCACTGGGTAAAAACTGTCTGTCCAGGCTATGTAAAAATCTGAGAACCCACATTGTGACAAGTCAATCAGACTAAGCATGTTCATACAGTTGGAGCACACATACAGTATGACTGGTGACTCTATCATGCAGTCGCTAGACCATTATTTCTAAAAACCATACAGTATATGCCCGACATAGGTTCTCTCTTGGGAAAAGTATTATTAAAACTAACTGGGAAGAGGTCCTTTAAATTAATGAGGTATTTTACCAATCCACAAGCCTGGCAGAGCCTGGAATTTCCACTTCTCAGGTGAAATGTTTACAGAAAATGAATGAATGAATTAATTAATTCAATCTTGTCTAATACAGGTGTCGGTAGTTGTTTGGGACCAATACAACCTCATTTAGAACCCATTGCCATTAGTTATAATGGAGCAGTGAAGTGGTGGACAACAAGCATTCGCTGTGAAAGCTTTTATAAGAATGGTGATAGTGTGACTGCTACGCAAATGGAAGTTCGGCATCTTTACCAGTTAGGACATCATGATTGTGTTCCGTCTGCTCATGTGATTACAACATGGGTGCATAATTTCGAAGAAACGGGTTCAGCCTTAAAAAAGAAGTCCCCAGGTGGAGCCACTTCGCATACTGCCTGACAATCAATGGCAGCTATTTGAAAATTGTTTGGAAGGAGTGTCATTTTACACAACAGTAACATTCCATGGTCCCCGAGATTCCCAGATCTCACTTTTTGTGATTTTTTTTCTGTGGGGAGATCTTAAAAGCCAACCACTGTTGAACCAAAAAGGAGGATTGAAGAGGAAGTCGTTGGCATTTCTCTTGACATGTTAAGCCAAGCAATGCAGAATTTCCACAACAGGCTGTCAAAATGTGTACGAAGAAATGGACAACACATTCATGGTGTTTTCTTCAAAACATAAAAATGAATCCATCCCGCTGAATCCAAACACAGGGGTCTGCTGGAGCCAATCCTCGCCAACACAGGAATCCAATCCCGTGCAGGGTGCCAACCCACCGCAGGACACACACAAACACCAAGCACACACTAGGGCCAATTTAGAACTGCCAATCCACCTAACCTGCATGTCTTTGGACTGTGGGAGGAAACCGGAGCGCCCAGAGGAAACCCACACAGACACGGGGAGAACATGCAAACTCCACGCAGGGAGGACCCAGGTCTTCTAACTGTGAGGCAGCAGCACTACCACTGCACCACCGTGCCGCCCATAAAAATGAATATTGAATAAATATTGACTACCATCATTAATTGCATATCCTGTACAATACATTTCATCATTAAATGTATTTTGCAATGTCTTTATTTGTGCATTGAACATCAATTGAAAATTTCCTGTTTCCCTGTGCTTGTGGTACTGATTTATTTGCGCAAATCTGAGAGAAACGAAGTGGGCATCAGGGAGGGGGACAGGGCCCTCCTCACTCACGCACCAGCCTCAGGGCATTCCTTACCTCTGCTAGGCTAGCGAACAAGAGAACTACTTAAAGGATTTAAATTGTTTTATTGATTTTTTTTTATTTTCTTGCACATTCCGGTTGATTTTGCGATTTCTCTCATCGCGCTAAGAATCCTAGTTCACTTGCAGGAGTGATATATTCACACTAATCCGAGACAGAGGCCGAATGGAGAGGGAAGAATGACATCATGAGTGGGGAGCACTACAGGGCCCTCCTCAGTCACATGCCAGTCTCCGTTCAAGCCGCTCTAACTCTCGCCATGTTTTACTGCGTACCTTGCATCCGTTTAACTAGTGATACCAGTTTGTTTATTGATTTTTAAGGTTTGTCCTGTTTCACTACTACATGAGTGGAGCCGCAGAGGACAGTTAGTCCTTAATACATTACTAAGGACACAACCCACTCATAACATGAACTGTTCATACTGCTAAAATCAGGGAGACACTATAAGAGCATATCAGCTCGAACATCAAGGCTAAAAGACAGTTATCTCCTTTATACCATTAGCCTTGTAAATAAAACTCTTTCACTGACCCTCCCCTCAGCACTTGTGTCTGGAGGATGTCAGGCCATCTTGAAACCATATATGTGCAGAGTTTACATTGAATCATTTATTTATTTTCATTTTCACTCTTCTCTTTCTTTTTGCATTTCTTTTGCACCTGAGTGTTATTTTTTGTTGTGTATTCTTGTCTGATGCTGTGTATTCTTGTTTATTAATGGAGGGCTAGCAGAATAAGATTTTCATTGTACTGGGTCCATATGACAATAAAGTTGAAGATGAAGTTTATACCTGTCAGCAGGTTAAATGATTGAAATTAATGGAAATAAATTGAAGATGAAGAGAAGTCATTCAAATCATAATCCAAAAGATTATCAACATGAGATTAAGTTGTGGATATGTTTTCATATTTGTTCAGCCAGCTGAATATTATGTGGCAGGTTCAGTGGACTTCAATTGCTGCCGCCAAATCCTAACACTGACAACTCCCTCTTACAGTAATGTGCACCGCAGTTACTGAGCAAATTGCCCAAACAGGCAAATGCTTCAAAGTGTTTGCTCCCATCTCCTTGTTTGCACTGAATTATATCATCAAAATCCAGACAGGAAACCAAGTAGACTGTGGGATTGAAGAATCTCAATAGGATGTTAGAAATGTTGTAATGATGGAATGACACAAGAGAACCAACAAGTCAGGGAAGGGAGCCAGAGAGAGAGAGAGGGAGAGAGAGAGAGAGAGAGCAGGTTATGCAGGAAGAAGCCACCTTTATTTAACATGTTGATCCATCATTTATTTTTAGGTACTAAACAGCCCAAACTGAGTCATATGGTTCAGATACACACCCTGCATTAATGTTTCATCTATCCAATTTTACACTTGATGTCATCTAATGAGCTATCCTGCCAAAGTAAGCCTGCTTCTGACTTGTGACTTTCAAATGTTGTTGTTGTTGTTGTTATATGCTAATGTAAAATGAGAATGAACATAATGGGGGGGTGGTTGGGTCGACTGCAACATGAAACATCATAGAACCTTATTGAAGTGGAGGGGCCTGTTGGTATTATGAACTTTGACATAGACTTTTTATGCACCTGTTTGCATATAAATGTACATTACAAATGTACTTTGTACAACTGAAGTTATTTCCCAGGTCCTGGTTAGTAACATAAGACAGGATTTTTGCCTTAAACTCAACAGGTTTTTTTTTTCTTTTTATCCTCTTATGCATGGTAACTGTGGCAACATTTAAAAACAAACTGAACATTGAATGAAAACTGAATGAATCACATTGTTTACTACACTATTACAATTATTGTTTCTTTCACAAACTATAGTGACCTTGGGATTATGTTCCATTATATTCACTTCTATGACAGGTTAGTTAAAATATAATTGAATTACACTAACTATTCTTATAATTCCTCCTACACCTTTCCTCAGCATCTTTGTGTGTCTCAAACTCTCACATGCTATGTGTACCTGCAGCATTCTTCCTACGCCTCTTTTCAGTGTCCTCACAAGTCTCAACTTCTGCTGCCCTGTGTGAACACTGTGAAATGATGAGTCTCAACACACTAAAAGAAGGTTTGGGGCAGCCACCCGTATATTGTTCCTAGCTGCAAAAGGATCTTTTAGAGCACAATCGATGTTGTTGGTTTGAGTTCCCAAAATGAACTGACTCGGTTTGGCAATATGGCGGATTTATAGTCCGTAACCCGGAAGTGACTTCAATCTGGGAGCCGGAACTGGAAGTGATGTCAGTCTCAGAGCCGGAACCGGAAGTGATATCAGTCTGGGAGCCGGAACCGGATGTGACGTTGAATAAGGCAGGTTTTCCCATATTTGATCTGCAGAATTAACAGAAACAGGTTTAGAGCACCCCGCCACCCCCGGCCCGGCCAGTAATCACCTGCACTTGGTCCATTCATCTCACTCCTAGTCGCATGTGTGTGACACGGCACCCCCCTCAGCCCAGAACCATCGGGTTGGGCGTACCTGTTCGTGAGGTCGTGGCACCGAGAAAGAGCATCAGCACTAGCCTGCACCAGACCTTGATGATAAATGACCAAAAACCACCTTGTGACTCGTGGATTTGAATCCCTGTGTAACGCCATTCACTGTAATGGTGCATGGTCAGTCACCAGGGTGAAGTCCGGACCCAGGAGGTAGTACCTCAGCTGTGCAATCACCCATTTAATCGCCGAAGCCTCCCGCTCCACTGCCGCATACCTGGTCTCCCGGTTGAACAGTTTCCGACTCAGGTACATAATGGGGTGTTCCACTCCATCGATGCTTTGGCTCAGCACGGCACCAAGACATGTGTCCGAAGCATCCGCCTGGAGAATGAAAGGCAAAGTAAAATCAGGAGCTTTCAAAATAGGAGCTGACGTAAGGGCCTGCTTAAAGCCACTAAATGTAGCATCAGTATCATCATCCCACACCACGTGATTAGGTTTCCCCTTCCTTGTAAGGTTTGTCAAGGGCGTTGCTCTCTCGGAAAACCGGGGTACAAACCGGCGATAGTAACCCGCTAAGCCGAGAAATGCTTGTACCTGCCGCTTGGTTATCGGAGGGGGCCAATTCACTATGGCATCTATTTTGGAGCATTGTGGTTTGACCATACCCCGGCCCACTAGGTAACCTAAATATTTGGTTTCGACCAACCCAAAATAACACTTCTTAGGATTAATACAAAGTCCGGCATTCGCTAGTGTCCGTAATACAACCTTAACCTGCAGTAGGTGTTCCTTCCATGTGCTGGAATAGATGACAATGTCATCCAGGTAGGCAGCACTGTACGAATTATGGGGTCTGAGCACTTTGTCCACCAGACGTTGGAAGGTAGCGGATGCCCCATGTAATCCGAATGGAAGTACACGATACTGCCAATGTCCACTAGGAGTGCTAAATGCAGTCTTTTCCTTTGCGGAATCCGTTAAGGGAACCTGCCAGTAACCCTTGGTCATATCAAGAGTAGTCAAAAATTTGGCATGTCCTAGCCGTTCGAGAAGGTCATCCACTCACGGCATCAGATAGGCATCAAATTGGGAGACTTGGTTAAGCCGATGGAAGTCATTGCAAAACCTCCAACTTCCATCTGGCTTTTTAATCAATACAATGGGACTGGACCAGGGACTAAAACTTTCCTCTATCACACCTAAGTCCAGCATTCGTTTGATCTCCAACTTCACTTCTGCCTTTTTTGCTTCGGGAATCCGATATGGGCGTTCTCTGACTATAACCCCTGGTTTCGTCACTATGTCATGCGCAACCAGGGAGGTTCGTCCAGGATTTTCATTCACTACCTTGGGGACAGACAGGATAACTGCTTTGAGCTCCTGTCGTTGTTGGCGAGTCAAATTATCACCGAAGTTAAGGTGTAATTTATGAGCGAAGAGTGAGCAGGGCTGTCCGGAGGAGGGATCGGGATCCCTTTCCTTCCACGGTTTCAGCAAGTTGACATGATGAATCCGCTCTTTAGGTCGACGATTAGGCTGGATAATTAAATAATCAACCAGACCCTTCCTCTCCTTAACTTCATATGGGCCTTGCCAATAGGCTAGTAATTTGGAATATGAGGTAGGAACTAATACCATGACTCGATCTCCCGGGCGGAACTCCCGTAGAGATGAGCCACGGTTATAACACTGAACCTGGGCTGCTTTGGACTTTTCCATATGAGAATGTAAGATAGGTCTAATTTTTGCAAATCTATCGTGTAATTGCGCGATATATTCAAGTATATTTACAGAGGGAAGGACCTCATCTTCCCAGCCTTCTTTTAATCTATCCAATAAACCCCGGGGTTGTCGTCCATACAATAATTCAAAGGGGGAGAACCCCGTGGAGGCTTGTGGGACTTCCCGATATGCAAAAAGGGCGAGGGGGAGGAGCTGATCCCAGTTCCTTCCGTCCTCATTGACTACCTTGCGTAACATCTGCTTGACAGTTTGATTAAACCTCTCGACTAGACCATCTGTTTGAGGATGATATACAAAGGTCTTTAAATGTTTTATTTTCAGTAACTTAGCAGTTTCCCTGAATGTTTCCGAGGTAAATGGAGTCCCTTGATCCGTCAGGATTTCTTTAGGGATTCCGACTCGCAAATACTCCTACCAACTCCCGTGCGATATTTTTGGAAGTAGCTGAGCGTAATGGAACAGCTTCAGGATATCGGGTGGCATAATCCACCAGGACCATTATATATTTATGTCCCCTGGCTGAAGGCTCTAGGGGTCCCACCAGATCAACCCCGATACATTCAAAAGGGACATCAATTTGGGGTAAAGGGATCAAAGGAGCACGGTCCTTTCTAGGAATCTGCCGTAATTGACATTCCGGACAGGACATGCAAAAGCGGCGGACCTCCTCATTAATCCCAGGCCAAAAAATTCGCTCTAAAGTTTTCTCAGGACCCAGATGGGTTCCCAGGAGGTGGGTATGAGCTAGTTCACAGACTTGTCGCCGGTAAGTCCGTGGAACTAAGAGCAGGGACCTCACCCCTCCTTCATGTTCTGCCACCCGATATAAAAGGTCATTATTTAATACAAAATGGGGACCTTGTGGCATGGGATGTGTGGTGCGCTGGCCATCTACTAAGACCACTGCATTTTTCGCAAATTTAAGGGAGTCATCATTCCAGTGCTCCCTTTTAAATAAAGCTGGTGTCTGCCTAAACTGAAACTGCAGACGACTGAGGGGATCAGATTCGACCTCAAGGTTTCAGACCGAGCCGGCGCAGCGCTTGGTGATGACGTTTCGCTCTGCGACAGTCCGGCTGTTTCCACATCACTTTCTAAGGCCGTATTCTGTTCCCCTACCGGCTGTGCACACAGCGTGGAGGTAGCTAAGGACGCAGAATCGGCGTCCATGACAAGACCAAGTGCTTTATTAGGGATAGCGAATATTATGCCGCAGTTTATATCTGACCAGTCTCTACCCAGTATCAAGGGGAATGGAGGATTGTCGTGTACCGCCACTGTTATTTTCTTTAGAATGCCGTTTTGGCAGATGTAACAGCGGGCGGACTTGTACGACCGGACGTCCCCATGAATACAGGTTAGACGGGTCTTTATTTTTAATCTTTGTCGCGGCAACACTAAATGGCGAGCAACAATGGTAATGTTACTGCCAGAGTCAAATAAAGATGGTACTTTAAAGCCATTGACTATCGCTTCTCCCGTATGAGAAAAGGCCAGAGGATTAGTAGGAGCACCCTTCCCCCTGCTCTGTGTTTCTCCGCAGAACCTCGTGTCACCTCGCGAAGCTCTCCGCCGTGCATCAGAGTTTTCCAAAGCATGCTCCGCAATGTAAGAGTAAGACTCTAAGTTAGTGACACAACTCCCTCTGGGTTCACAGGGATTCCTTTCTGGGTCTCCCAAGTAGGTTTCCTCCCGCAAGGTGTTAATAATCCCCACAAGGGTGACCATGTTATCATTTGAATGTCCCCAGGTCAGCTGGGCGAGTTTAGCAGGTAGGCCCTTTATTATTATGGCACAGGCCACCTTTTCCACAATTAGTCGGGCATTTTTATTGTATGGCCTTAGCCAACACCCGACTTTCTGCCATAGTGTCATGGCCTGTTCTCGGATGGATTCCTCTGGGTTATATTCCCAAGTCATTATTTCCCTCACCTGCCGACCCAGGGCATCCCCACCTTTCTCAAAGAATCTTTCTTTTGTGGAGTTCTTTGGGTTGGTCCCCATCCTTGAGAGCCCATAATAGGTCCCCACTGTTTTCCCTTCAGAACCTGGCCCTCGTCTGTAGGACTTCTGCCTACGCTCCCAGGTCCTCTTTAAGGAGAACTGGGTCGGAACATACTCCAGATCTCCCTGACACACACCGCCAGACCCCAGCTCGGCAACACAAGAAGGGTTCTTCCCTACCTGATGTTGGTGTGTTGAGACGTAAAATTGGTTCGGCTTCTGATTCCACCAGGAGGCCATCCTACCGTCTACGCCACTGTGAAATGATGAGTCTCAACACACTAAAAGAAGGTTTGGGGCAGCCACCTGTATATTGTTCCTAGCTGCAAAAGGATCTTTTAGAGCACAATCGATGTTGCTGGTCTGAGTTCCCAAAATGAACTGACTCGGTTTGGCAATATGGCGGATTTATAGTCCGTAACCTTGAAGTGACTTCAATCTGGGTGCCGGAACTAGAAGTGATGTCAGTCTCGTAGCCAGAACCGGAATTAACGTTGAATCAGGCAGGTTTTCCCATATTTGATCTGCAGAACTAACAGAAACAGGTTTAGAGCGCCCCGCCACCCCCTGGCCCGGCGGGTAATCACCTCCACTTGGTCCATTCGGCTCACTCCTAGTCGCACGTGTGTGACAATCCTCAGGATTCCTCCTATGCCTTTCCTCAGTATCCTCGTGTGTCTCAGTCTGTCTTGCCTAACAACTCCTCTCTTGATCCTGTTTAACTGGCTTCTCAGGCTCAGACTGTCATTTTGAGACTTGTTCCTCACCTTCTGTTTGCTTTTTCACTCTCACCAATCATAGATGGTCCCTCATTCACCTCTTTGAATGTATCACTCGTATTCTTGCGTACACTTCTCATCTTTGAAGGCAAATCAGGTTGTATCTCGTTACTATTTAGGGACCCAACATCGCTCAGTAAGTTATGCACTTTGTTATTATTGAAACCTATGTTATTGTGTAATAATCTATATTAAAGCCAAACTGATGAATCAAACCAAAGCTAAAGTGATAAATCAGAGGGACCAGACGCATAAATCACATGCACTTCACTTCAGAACAGGACATCCAGCAGAAGCTAAATATTGTTGGACCAGGTTAGTACTTGGATAGGAGACCATCTATGAAAAGCTTGGGTTGCTGCTAGAAGAGCTGTTGGTGAAATCAGCAGGGGCGCTAAACTTGTGGTTTGAATGTGGATTCCAGTGCCGCAGTGTGGTGATGTAAAAATGGTGCCCTCCTTCAGATGAGACATAAAACCAAAGTGCAGACTATCTGTGGTCATAAGAGATCCCTGGGTATCCTTCATAAAGAGCAGAGTGTATCCCGATGCCAGGCTAAATTGCCCTCCATGGCCAAGTCTTTCTGACCCCCTAATTATCCTCTGTTGCTAATTGGCTATCTCTCTCACCACTTCACCACCTAATAGCTAATATGTGTTGAGCCAAAAAATGGCTACCGTGGCATCATCTAAGTGGATGCTACACATTAGTGGTGGCTTAAGAAGCTCCCCACTAACTATGCAAAGTGCATTGAATAGTGAGAAACATGTAAAATACATGTAAAAATTATTATTGTGGTTATATAAATTACACACACACAGACAGTAGTATTTTATGATATAGTATAAACTGCAACTGGGCTGCTCTGTGGCCTAACGGTTAGTGTCTCCTTTACTCTTCCCTTCATTTTTTAGTTTGAGTGTAGCCTATTTGCCAAGTTTACATGTTGTTCTGAAGTGCCTGTAAATTAATTCTGAATTAATATACAACTTGCACTTTTTCAAGGTCATTGGAAGGGAATCTCTTGAAAATTGATATAACACCTTGAAAAAGAGATCATGGTAACTTTACTCAATCCATCCATTTACTGAGCCACCTTAATTCAGTTTTTAGGGCCACAGAGAGCCAGAGTTGGTCAAGGCAGCACTGAATACAAGGCCAAACCCAGTAATGGACAAAACCTTAGTCCATTATGGAGCACTTGTTTTGGAAATGATTATTAAAGAGAAGTCAAAGAACCCCAGGAATCCTTCACACTAAGTGTTATGAGAATCTGATGCATACAAGTCATAGAGTTGAATTATGACTTTCATACAGTAGATCTTTAGATAGCTGAGCTATTAAAATAACAAACAAGCCTACCGGACTGAATGGTCTATCTCTTATTTGTAAATATATATATGTTCTTAGGCTCATGGGACAGTTTTAGTTAATTTACAAAAGGGATGCTGAATTAATGTTTAGATTTAATTTTGAAAAGGAAAAGCAAATTGTTTTACGGATTGACAAAAGTGTTGGCTTTTTATATATATATATATATATAAACCATTCTTCCTTGGTTAATGAAGCAAATTTGACTGGTAGAGTTTTGTGATTCTTTTTGTGAAGCAAATCACTAATAATAGGCTAAACACTAATAACAGGCTAAAGTAGCCCGGGACAGATCCAAGGTAGCCCAAAGGTTCCACAGTATATGGAGTAATAAACTTTTAAACAGAGAAATGTACTGAAATCAGAAAAATTGTACCCCAGAAAATCAGACATAACACCATTACAACAGTTGTAGTGGAAAACAACACAAGAGAGGGGTTTTAACCTCAAATAAAATATTCCCTATGAGACAGCTTCTTAAACTGGCCTAAAAAATGACTTTCACATAGGGAGAGATACAGAACTAGATAGGTGACCAAGTAGAAAAAACTTTGGGATAGCATTACATGCATGTGCACAGAGTACAGTGAAATGTCTGACTTGAGTGTAGCGTGTTGCCACTCTCAGGCACAATGAAAAAGAAGAACATATTAAAAAGCATAACTTCACAATAAGACTGGTGTCAGAATAGTGGAGTAGCCCTACAAATTTACTGTATGTAGGGTAATGCACATAGAGGGGAATTTGGGGGAATATTTTAAAAATTGGTACTGCCACAATATAAAAAGCAAAATTTAATGACCACAGAAATAACTGGCTTCCTTTGTTTATATTTTTGTTGTGGTAGGTTATTTTTAGTGTATTTATAGATGACACAAACACAATGTGCCACCCTGTTTAGGTAACTCATATGGCAATAATTACCAGCTGCAGGAGGTGCAGATAGATAGAAAATTGATTAATCCTTAGAAGATAAGTTATTATGTGAGGATACTTTTCCTAAATATTAAAACTGGCATCTCAGAGAGATCAATACTTTTCTACATGATCTTCTCTAATTGAAAATAACTTATGTCTGTAACAAAAAAGGTTGACACAACTACACCTAATTATTCCATTATTGGGCCTGTCCATTGTGCTTTATTAGTGCCTTGAACAACAAGGCAGAAAACGGTCTCAAGCAGGATGCTAATCATTTTCAGGACACACTCTCAACTTTGGCCCAATGTAAAGTTGACAACTACTGTAACCTAACACATCTTTGTGGTGTAGGGGCAAGACCCATGTCTCCAGCGGAGAACCCATGGACACACATGGAGAAAATGTAGACTCTACACAGAGAATGCTGGGGTTTAGATTTTAATCCAGGAGTCTAGAATTGTGAGGAAAAAGCAGACGACTGCAACACCAAGTTATATTTTAAAATTACCCTAAATTAGGTGTGCCATCCCAGGTTTAAAACAAAATTATATATCCCTATATTTTCTGAAGTCATTTTTTTCAGTTACAGGAACTGAAGGAGGGTAGGAGTTTACTCCACACAGAACACCGGTTGATCACAAATTGAACTAATTACAATCACAAATTAGCATGTATGTTAAATCTTTGGGAAGTGTGAGGAAGCTAAATTCCCCAGGGAAAACTCACATTGATGTGTGAACAAAGTACACACTTTACAAAGACAATCACTCAGCTGTGAACTCAGTTCTCTGCATCTATGATGCAGCAGCAGTAGCCAGTAAGAAATCATGCTACACCAGTTGTAAAATATTCTTCAAGACCCAGTGTTATCACTCATTTTGTATTTTATCTTTATTTTCCAATTAGGCAAGATAGTATGGTGAGATTACATCAGTCAGCCACAACATCCCACAGATGATCAATCATATTGAGATATGGGGAATTTGGAGGCCAAGTCAGTGCTAATGAACACTTTGCTAAGTTCCTCAAACTATTCCTGAATAATTTTTGCAGTGTAGCTGAAAGAAGCTACTGCCATGAAGGGATATATTTGGTCTGCTACAATCTTTAGGTCATTGGTACATGTCAAAGTAACATTGACATGAATTCCAGGACCCAAGGTTTCCCAGAATAACATTGCCCATAGCATCACACTGCCTCTACTGTCTTGCCTTCTTCCCATAATGTATCCTCATGCCATCTCTTCCCCAGGTAAATGATGCACATGCACCTAGCCATTCACGTGATTTAAAAGAAAACATGATTCATCAGACCAGGCCACTTTCTTCCATTGCTCCATGGTCCAGTTCTAAAGCTTACATGCTATTGTAGGTGCTTTTGGCGGTAGACAGTGGTCAGCTCCATTCACAGCAAGCTGTGAGGCACTTTGTGATGCACACCTTTCTCTCATGGTCAGCATTTTGTGCTACAGCAGCTCTTCTGTGGGATCAGACCAAACTTCCCCCCAGTTATATGAACCCATAGCATCAACACTGACTGCGCATAAAGATCAATGGATCTTAGCAGATGGAGAACCATTGGAGGAGCTGCAGAGGTACTGATAATGCAAATGGCACTCCAGATTCCAGAACTCAGCACTGATAAGCTCCATCAGCACCTCAAAAGAGCTTAGAAAGACCATTTTAAGTTTCTGCAGCACTCATCGCTTTCTGACACCAAAGCAGTGCTGGTGCTGAGTGCCAAATGGATTCTTTACTCTTTA
The DNA here is from genome assembly GCA_026402145.1 of Polypterus bichir lapradei. Taxonomy (NCBI): domain Eukaryota; kingdom Metazoa; phylum Chordata; class Cladistia; order Polypteriformes; family Polypteridae; genus Polypterus; species Polypterus bichir. Next base: position 14,126,533 of record JANRMT010062848.1, on the reverse strand, counting down.
CATTGTTGTTTTAGGTGTAATGAAGTGGGTTGGATAATGGATGGATGGATGGATAAAAGGACAGCTCACTCTTGCCACACTAGTTGGAATTGATTTGCAACTTTGCAGGTTTGAGATTTTTATAGGCTCCCCTGCATATGGCTCTGAAGTTGTTACATGATGAGATTCCAGTTCAAAGTTTTTGTAACATCCTCAGGCTGACGTAACTTGTCAGTGTTGTTATAATATTATAGTACTGCAACTTGTGTGCATGTCACATTAATTTCTGATGACGAGCTCACAGGATGCGTCAAATGAATGCTGGGAATATATGGCAGCCATGATGCGTGCATGTATGTGTTCTGAGCGTGAAGTATAAACCGGCCTTTAAAGTATGGCATGTCTGCTTGTAAATGTCAAGTGTGGCTGAATGACAGTTTTGTTTAAATGAATCAAGGAGGATTCCTGCCTTGTGTGAATTGCTGCCTGCTGACTGCTGCACAGGCCCCCAAAACGTTAGAAGCTTTGAAACAGCAGTCATTTCAGTTGGCTCTGACCTGGCCTCAGCCACATACCTTCCTTAAGAAATCCTACATTGAAAAATGTTGCAGCATTGTGTGAAGTAATTTTGTGCTAAACAATTGTTCTGCTTTCATTTCTTCCTCTTCCTATTTCATAGTTAATCTTTATGCTATTGAATCTGCTGGGGAAATAAACATCTACAGCATTTAATTTAAACACATGCTGCTAGGCTTTTAATTTTTTTTTTTTAATCAAAGAGCAGCATCCAAACTTCACGAATGGCACTTGGTTGTGTCTTAAGAATGAAAACAGACATTTTGAGTGCAAGTCCATAGTCCCTTAATCAGTGTTGCCTGTGTGGTCCCCATCATGACAGAGCAGCCACTGTAGTGTGAAAAGAGCATTTGAAGGCCAAGATCTGCGTTTGCGCTGTGCACCCGAAATTATACAGGCCACATTGCATTCTCTCTAATAAAATACAGAAGGCCCACGCTGTCATGACACGGTAAAATGGCAATCCGTCACCGAAACAAGTGACTGCAGACCGTTTCATTAAGGGAGAGGTGTTGGAGGGAAACAAGGGAACATTCGCACTCAATTTCTTTTTCTTTCTTTATTGTTAGCTGGATGGTAAAGGACCAGGGTTCTAGAAATATTATATGGCTCAAGGAAAATGAAAATATACCCACAAAAAGGAATGTGACATTTGAAGAGGAAAATATTGGAAAGAATATTGTTACCTGTAATGAAGAAATTAAAAAGTTCACGCTGTGGTGAAATCATATCAGCCTTGTAAAGCACTCTATAAATACTTTTTTTTCCTAAAAAAAGTTTACTGTTTAGTAAAGAATACAGTTGTTTGAAAGAGGAACTAATTGTCTCAAAACACTGGAACAACTTCAAGAAAAATAAAATATTAACTAGAAGACAGTGGAAAACTTTGACAAAATGCTGCAGTTTCAGAATACCAAAAAATGTTTATAAAATAATTGTAAGGCATGAAATTGTTGACTATGGAGCCAAACAAATATAAAAAAAAACTGAATGAAATTATTAAACAATAAGGTTTAGTCTCATCAGACCATAGAACCTTCTTCCAGCTGACTCCAGAGTCTCCCATATGGTTTCTGGCTTTCTAGCTGAGATGGCATGCCCATTTTCAAAAAGTGTTTTTCTCCCATAAAGCTGTGACTGGTGAAGCACTTACCCAACAGTTGTCTGCACAATCTTTCCAGTATGAAGAAATGTAGCTTGTTACTCCTTTATGCTTTTCATAGGTTTCTTGGTGTCATTCACTCAACTTCTTCTTGCATGATCACGCCAGTTTTTTTGAATGGCCTGCTCTCACAAACTTACAGCTGTGCCATATACTTTTCATTCTTTACAAGAGATATTCCGTGACTTGAACACTTTGTTGCCTCCATTCCCTGACTTTTAATTTTAATCACCTTTTCTTGGAGTTGTGTAGAGCGTTCTTTTGTCTTCCTTGTGTAGGTTAGGCCACCATATGGACCTTTCACATAAGGTGCATTTATATTACAATTAATTGAAATTCCAGACAGGTGACCTCAATTGAACTAATTCTGTGACGTCTTAAAACCAGTTGGCTACACCGCCAGTGATGATTTAGGTGTGTCATATTAAAGGGGGGAGTGGCACGGTGGTGCAGTGGTAGCGCTGCTCCCTCGCAGTTAGGAGACCCGAGTTCACTTCCCAGGTCCTCCCTGTGTGGAGTTTTCATGTTTCCTCCCACAGTCCAAAGACATGCAGGTTAGGTGGAATGGCGATTCTAAATTGGCCCTAGTGTGTGTTTGTGTGTGTCCTGCGGTGGGATGGCACCCTGCCCGGGATTGGATTCCTGCTGTGTGGGCTGGGATTGGCTCCAGCAGACCCCCGTGACCCTGTGTTCAGATTCAGTGGGTTGGAAAATGGATGGATGGATATTAAAGGGGGTAAATAGTTATGTGATCAGTTATTTGGTGTTTTACAGTGCATCCGGAAAGTATTCACAGCACATCACTTTTTCCACATTTTGTTATGTTACAGCCATATTCCAAAATGGATTAAATTCATTTTTTCCCTCAGAATTCTACACACAACGCCCCATAATGACAACGTGAAAAAGTTTACTTGAGGTTTTTGCAAATTTATTAAAAATAAAAAACTGAGAAATCACATATACATAAGTATTCACAGCCTTTGCTCAATACTTTGTCGATGCACCTTTGGCAGCAATTACAGCCTCAAGTCTTTTTGAATATGATGCCACAAGCTTGGCACACCTATCCTTGGCCAGTTTCACCCATTCCTCTTTGCAGCACCTCTCAAGTTCCATCAGGTTGGATGGCAAGCGTCGGTGCACAGTCATTTTAAGATCTCTCCAGAGATGTTCAATCGGATTCAAGTCTGGGCTCTGGCTGGGCCACTCAAGGACATTCACAGAGTTGTCCTGAAGCCACTCCTTTGATATCTTGGCTATGTGCTTAGGGTCGTTGTCCTGCTGAAAGATAAACCGTCGCCCCAGTCTGAGGTCAAGAGCGCTCTGGAGCAGGTTTTCATCCAGGATGTCTCTGTACATTGCTGCAGTCATCTTTCCCTTTATCCTGACTAGTCTCCCATTTCCTGCCACTGAAAAACATCCATACAGCATGATGCTGCCACCACCATGCTTCACTGTAGGGATGGTATTGGCCTGGTGATGAGCGGTGCCTGGTTTCCTCCAAACATGACGCCTGGCATTCACACCAAAGAGTTCAATCTTTGTCTCATCAGACCAGAGAATTTTGTTTCAGTTGCCTTTTGGCAAACTCCAGGTGGGCTGCCGTGTGCCTTTTACTAAGGAGTGGCTTCCATCTGGCCACTCTGCCATACAGGCCTGATTGGTGGATTGCTGCAGAGATGGTTGTCCTTCTGGAAGGTTCTCTTCTCTCCACAGAGGACCTCTGGAGCTCTGACAGAGTGACCATCGGGTCTGAATTTACTGAATTTACCACAGGTTGACTCCAATTAAGCTGCAGAAACATCTCAAAGATGATCAGGAGAAACAGGATGCACCTGAGCTCAATTTTTAGCTTCATGGCAAAGCCTGTGAATACTAATGTACATGTGCTTTCTCAATTTTTTATTTTTAATAAATTTGCAAAAATCTCAAGTAAACTTTTTTCAAGTTGTCATTATGGGGTGTTGTGTGTAGAATTCTGAGGAAAAAAATGAATTTAATCCATTTTGGAATAAGGCTGTAACATAACAAAATGTGGAAAAAGTGATGCGTTGTGAATACTTTCCGGATGCACTGTATATTTGTATTTAATTTAGACCACTTGGCAGAGACCTGTTTTCACTTTAACATTATAAGAAAAGAAGCAAATGCAGGAAAAGGTTTGGGGCACCTCCTTAGAAATAAATGAAGGCAAAATGATCCTTTTTAAAACAGTAAAAATGACATCTTTTCAGATGGGAATCCAATACAATACTGATTCAAAATGTTCTAACCTCCAGTCACATGGATTTCAGTTAAGAAGGGGCGGGTCCAGGAGAGCAGAAAAATAGAAGTGACGTCAATGGTGGAACGGCTATCAATCTTCAAAAAGGTAATAGAACACAACACCAGCCCCTGGTTTGAAAGGTAATTATCACCACCAGAACCTTTATGCTACTTCCTAAGTGCATGTGCATGACATCATTAAAGAATGTTTTTCTACTGGTTGCTGTCAAAAAAAGGTCAATTAAATTAATTGTGATTCAATGTTGTATAACAATAAAACCTTCTAAAGGGGTGAATACTTTTTTAGTCACCGTAAGCCTCCAGTTTAGAGCATTTGCTTATTTGTTCCAGTGCCTCTTCTACTGGGACTTTTAAAACAAAACTATTCAAGCATGTTCTGCAAGCAAGCAAGTTATTGAATAAAATTACTATTAGATTCATTTATTTTGCTTCTGTATGCCTATCCATGTCACTACTAAGGAACAAAACCACTATGTGTTTTAAAACAGTAAATTGGTCACCAAGGTGTGCCCCAAATTCTATAGACAGAAAACAGGGTAACAGTGACTAATTTAACACAATATGATTTAAAAGATGAAGCTGGATTCAGATTTATTAAATAAGTTGTGAGCAGATTTTGAAACTAACTCTCCTAATTTGATTTTACGGACCTACATTATGTGTTTAATTGTTTGCATGATCATATTTTTTAAATCTTAGGAGGATAAACTTTTCATTCAACCACCCTAACGTTCAGAGCCTTTTTTCAATAACACTAAGGGCCAAGTACAAGTCAACTGCGCAGGGCACTAGTTTATCACATACCATTACTAATACAGAATCACCAGATAACTTTATGCACTTGTGTTTGGGAAATGAGAAAAACCCACCACTTAGGAAGACGGTGCAAAGTCCACACAGACTGTGACTGGTCTGACACCTGAACCCAAGACTCTGAAGCTGTTAAAGCAGTAGAACTAACCACAGTGCTACTCCACAAAATACTGAAAATGTAATCATTTCTTATACCAGAAATAAAAAGAGGAAGCTGCTGCAGTTACCTTCTTATCTAGTGTCGGCTGGGCAGTTTTGATTTTTTATTCTGCTAAAGTTAGAATCATATTAATTGCAATCAGTGCTTAGTGACTTTCCGCTTTTTGAATAAAACTCTTTGACTTTGTTTTTTAACGTGTGCCCATTAGAACTTAAAAAAATGCTAATATTCTTAATAAGGCTCAAGTTACACCTGTGCATTTGAGACTTTATATACTTAGCAGGATGAATCTCTTGCTTCATATTAAATGCTCATTGATTCCATTTTTTTTTTATTGTTCAACTCCACAAAATGAGAAACTAACCCACTAATTAAGCAGAGAATTCAAATTAAAGTTCAGTCAAGAAATCATCTCCAATTCATCATTTGGTTGAAACAAACAATAGTCGTGGATCAGAGCCTCCACATTTTGGGAGAGGAACAATGCACGGCAAATCAGTTTATGCATCACTGCTCATCAGACATGACATCTTATGTGACGGCATCCTGCGCGAAGGCTGGGTTCAGAGGTCACTGCTTATTATGGACTGCTGAATGAAGAAGAGCAAACAGAGAATAGGCTGTAATTGGAAATTTGAAGTGCATGGGAACACAATGCTACAAAAGAATAGACGTTCAGGAATAATTGAGTATGGGAAGGTGATAATCACCCCTTGTCTGTTTTCATATAAAATAGATCCACTTTTTGACATTGATCATTGTATAAGAAAAAAAATGCATTGTTATATTAGCTGAGCTATATTCTTAGAATAGTTTACATTAAATTTTTGCAATTATTGACTGATTGTGGGTGCGGAAGTGCTGCCAGTGATTATTGGGATTGAATGGAACACTCCTTGGTGGAGTTTGCATGTCTTTTCCATATTTGGGTGTGTTTGTTTTTTCAGAACATTTCACATTTCATCACACATCCCAAAGATGCGCACCCTAGTTTGATTGACTGCACTATATTGATCCAGAATCTAGAATAAGTTAGTTAAAGACAGACTAGTGTGTTAGGGTGACACTAAATTCTCCTGAGACAGGCTGACGCACCTGTGACATTAAAAGTGAAATAAGCAGTTTCAGAAAAGTGAATGAATGAATAATGGATTAATGTATTCATTATCTGCGGTGGGCTGGCTCCCTGCCTGGGGTTTGTTTCCTGCCATTGCGCCCTGTGTTGGCTGGGATTGGCTCCAGCAGACCTCCGTGACCCTGTAGTTAGGATATAGCTGGTCGGATAATGGATGGATGGATTAATTCATTTTGCATGTTGTGAGCATATCACTGGATGACTTGACATCTGTGACATGAGTAGCGTGATTTTTTTAGACATTTTTGATGTTTTTTTGCAGTTGTCCAGTGCTGGTCACCTTTAGGTCCCTGTTCTCCACAGAATTTTTGTTTCTCTACTATCACCACAAACTACATGGGTTAAGTAACATAAAAAAAAATGTTGTTTTTAGATGGCATATTCCTTTATAAAGGGTAGGCACCTTTCAACTTTTAGAACAGAGTTAGATGTTAAGTTATTTAGGGATAAGCGAAACAGATGAGTTTCATTTTGCATTCAAATCTGCAAATGCAAAACTCATCAAAAATCCAATATGTATTTGGGTCAAAGAGAAGCAATGAACATTTTATAGGTTTGCATTGTTTTCAATACATATTTGATGTGTTTAATTAATTTTAAGGTAATCCATTTCATTGTTTTCACCGTTCTTCCAAAAATATGATTATTTATTTGTCTGTTATACAAAAGATGCACTATATTGTAGAAATATTGTACTACAAACTCTGTATCGCAATGCATATTATGTGGATTAAGTGTATCAGCTCATGCCTAATAATCTGTATATGCATAAAATCCAGCGTACGTCTGTCTATCTGTATGTCTGTCCGCTTTTCACTAGAGAACTACTTAACAGATTTAGTTTGGGTTTTTTCCTATAATTTGCTTGAACATTCCTGTTGAATTTGTAACTTCTCTCATTGTGCTATGTATCATAATTCGCTTGCAGGAGTGATTTATTTGCGCGAATCAAAGAGAGATGCATTGGGCAGAGGTGGGGGGCGGGGCCCATCCTCACTCACATGTCAGCCTCGGGTCGTGTACCTTACCTCCACTTAGCTAGCAAACGAGAGAAATACTTAACAGATTTAGATCGGGTTTTTTCCTATAATTTGCTTGAACATTCTAGTTCATTTTGTGAGTTCTCTTTTGGCGTTAAGAATCATAGTTCACTTGCAGGCGTGATATGTTCGCACTAATCCGAGACAGCCATGTTGGCCATGATTACAACACCCATATCATGAGTCTGAATTAATAAATTGTTTAATACAAGATGATACCTATTTCTATGCTATAACCTTATATTTTGTTTTAATCAGACTCTTCTTTATTTAATACTAGCAAAATACCAGCGCTTCGCAGTGGCGAAGTACTGCCTTAAAATTTTTATTAAGAAGAAAAGTAAACCTTTTTAAACTGAGGGAAAATATACCAATAATTATTTGTTAAGGCTCTCTTTGTATACCACGCTGTCTGTTCGGCCCTCCAGTTGTAATATGACCAAGCTGGTTGCTGAGCTTGCTCTTGAGCATGCAACGTACAGTTGGCCATGTGAAAAGCAATCTTGCTTCAGATCTCACAGCTTGGATTTCTGCTGTCATAATCGGTTTGAGTTTCATGGTTTATTTCAATTACGTTAGTATTTGCAGGACTTGTTGTGTTAAAGTGACATTTGGCATCTGTCAAGCGTTGTAAGCATACAACCGGCTTCATCGATAACTTCGCATCCAGCTTTTGAGAGTTGAAACATTCATAAACATCAAAGTGCCCACTACTCAGATCGTCACCTGTGAATCTAAGATGTTTAAGAGTCATTGGTGGTTCTCCAAAGGTGTAAAATATTTGGCAATTTCGGTAGACTTGAAAGCGACAACTGAACAATTCAGCGGCAGCCATCAACTTACATGCAGAAGCATAGGTGAAGGGCTTAAGCATTTCACTCTTATAGTGCCCGTGTGTAGTATAATTATCTCCTGTACCATCATCAGTCCACACCTTGAACCTGTCCCAGTCAATCAATACACAAGACACAATGTTCCTCCGGATATCAAGATTGAGCCTGATATGGCCGTGCAATATGTAACACAGAGAATGTAAAAGGCAGATGGCATCTCCAGGCATGGAAGCCACTCGGTAAGTGACAGTTCTTTGATCGATGGTGATCACCTCAATAGACATCTCACTACCCAAATTGCTACTCGTGAATCTAAGATGTTTAACAGGCATTCCCAATATTAACTTGTGGATTTGCCTGCGAATATTTAGCGACAGCGTCTCTATGAACTTGTGGATTTGCCTGAGAGTATTTAGCGGTAGCATCTCTATTAAGTTGTGGATTTGCCTGCGAGTATTTAGTGACAGTGTGTCTATTAACTTGTGGGTTTTTCTGCGAGTATTTGGCGGCAGCATCACAAAGTTGTTTCTATCTAGCTGCATCAGAAAATGTACCACGATGTCTGACACGCCTCCTTTTTACTGTTTTCTCACAGCTTGGATTGCTGCTGTCATTATTGGTTTGAGTTTCATGGTTTGTTTCAATTACGTTAGTATTTGCAGGACTTGTGTTGAAGTGACATTCGGCATCTGTCAAGCATTGTAAGCATACAACCGGCTTCATCAATAACTTCACATCGTAATAAATGAACAATAAAACAGCGGAGAAGCCGTGGATTAAATAAAAAGGCTGCAGTTATCAGCTGGGAGACGTGAATACCATGGCGAACCAAGTAACGGAATGAAGAGACAGGAGCAAAGGATGGCCCTATATGGGCAGGCAGTCAATTACGTGGGAGGCGTGGGGATGGGGGACACAATATAGGCAGGCAGCCAACTACGTGGGTGGCGTGGTGATGGGGGACGCAACGCCGCCTCACACGGCGACCGAGCTGCAGGCTATGGACGTATATATGTACGTAAGTAGGATTCAGTTATGACCATCTCCTGTACCGTCATCAGTCCACACCTTGAACCTGTCCCAGTCATTCAATACATAAGACACAATGTTCCTCCAGATATCAAGAGTGAGCCTGATATGGCCGTGCAATATGTAACACAGAGAATGGAAAAGGCAGGCGCCATCTCCGGGCATGGAAACCACTCGGTAAGTGACAGTTCTTTGATTGATGGTGATCACCTCGATAGACATGTTAATGGGGGTACGGTTGGAACGATAAAGGAAATGGGTGCCTGAACAATGTAAACTAAGTCTAAAATACAGATACAATAACTATAATCGTAATAAACAAACAATAAAACAGCGGACAAGCCATGGATTAAATAAAAAGGCTGCAGTTATCAGCAGGGAGACGTGAATACCGTGGCGAAGCAAGGAAGGGAATGAAGAGACCGTAGCGATGGACGGCCTTATATAGGCAGGCAGCCAGCTACGTGGGAGGCGTGGGGATGGGGGCGACCGAGCTGCAGGCTATGGAGGTATATACTTTATGTACCTAAGTAGGATTCAGTTAGCATTGGGAACCCGCGTACCAAATTTCTTGAAGATGGGCCCATAGGTAACAAAGACTGTTGGAAAGTTCAATATGGCGGCCGACAGTGGTGTCATACCACAGAA
>JANRMT010062848.1:14105960-14116859 GCA_026402145.1 Polypterus bichir lapradei | reverse complement strand
AAGTTGGAGAATTAGTGACGTTGGAAAGTTCAATATGGCGGCCGACATTGGCATCATACCACCGAAATAAGTACGTACATTGGTTTTGGTTAGCGCAGGGAAGCCACCTACCAAATTTCGTGAAGATGGGGCCATAAATAAGGAAGTTTAACATGGCGGATGTTGTCAACCGTTATGATCGTTACGCGAGGAATTTCGAAATGAAACCTGCTTAACTTTTGTAAGTAAGCTGTAAGGAATGAGCCTGCCAAATTTCAGCCTTCTACCTACACGGGAAGTTGGAGAATTAGTGATGAGTCAGTTAGTGAGTCAGTGAGGGCAACAAAGACCATTGGAAAGTTCAATATGGCGGCCGACAGTGGCATCATACCACCGAAATAAGTACTTACATCGGTTTTGGTTAGCGCAGTGTAGCCGCCTACCAAATTTCATGAAGATGGGGCCATAAATAAGAAAGTTTAACATGGCGGACGTCGTCGACCGTTATGACCATTACGCGTAGAATTTCGAAATGAAACCTGCTTAACTTTTGTAAGTAGCCTGTAAGGAATGAGCCTGCCAAATTTCAGCTTTCTACCTACACGGGAAGTTGGAGAATTAGTGGTGAGTAAGTGAGTGAGTGAGTGAGTGAGTGAGTGAGTCAGTCAGTGAGTCAGTGAGGGCTTTGCCTTTTATTAGTATAGATAAGCTTTTATTGTCAATATATTATAAACTTTAGTGAGTCCACAGGTCCATGGATTATTAGTATATGATTCAGCATTAGTGTAAAGGTTGGATACATCACATATAGTCTGAGATTATCATTACATAAATTAATGTCATTAATAGAAAACAGTATGACTGAAGACGTTTTACAATTGCCTGTTAATACAATAGAGCATCTCTTTAAGTTGTAAATCAATTTATATTACTCAAGGTGTGACTTTTCGGAGTGTTATTTAAAGGTTATTTAACATTTTTGTTATGCACCATTTCATCTGCACACATTCATTCAAAAACATGTTCATCCAAAATGTGACTGATGTAATGCCCCTGACAGGGTTTGTCAAGCTCAAGGATGATGATTAGCCTTTGACCTTCTCCATCAATGGACACTAGAGACACAGAAAACATAGGATTGTTGTTTCACAATAACGTCCTAATGCCTTTCTCTTTTTTTGAATGATGGCTATTCAGTATCTCAGTTACTCCACAGTCCTTTAGAGAAGCACTGGCAATTGTCTAAAGTGACATGTTTGTCCACTTCAAAATGCTAGGAACATGAATCTAGTTTCTCCCAAGTAGAGAAGCCTTGTCTAGGTGAGCAGCTCTTCTATTTGCTTTAGAGAGCTCTGAAAATACACTCTTTACTTTGGTTTTACTTAAATACCATTAAGCCTCCTGCTCTGAAAGTTCTGCTTTACAGCCCTGTGGTTGGCTGTCCTTTAGGAAAGCTGTCGGCAAGTAAAAGTATGGACAAAACGCAAAGCTGTGAGGATAAAGGCAAGTTTACAGCTACACTGAAGCGAGGTTAAGTGGCTGTTAAGCCTTCTGTCTGATGTTCAGAGAAGGCGGTGAAAGATTACACAGTGTTTAGCAAGTGTCTGTAAACAGCTTAAAGACAGGCTTAAGTGGAGATCAACAATTAAAAGGTCTGAATCTCACTGTGTGAGCGCTGCATTGGATAGGGCAGCTACAGTGAAGTGATCAAAGCCCAGGACAATGTAAGAGTAAAATATACGGTGTCAGGGAGAGTGTTAAGATTTAAGCCTGAGGACCCTGTAATGGATTGACATCCCATCTAGAAATGATACATGATATCTACATCAGATAAGGCCAGGATGGACTCCAGTTCCTTTTGCCTCAAACTTAGTAGAAATTACTGAATTAATACTTTTAAACAGTAGGTACCAATATGGAGTAGCAGCACTTACACATTCAATTTAATTCAATGTAATTCAATGTAATTCAATAGATGTTTTTCTGGCAGAGAGAAAGACCGAAAGTGCTCAAAGCACTTTTTGCATGCATTAACCTGTATGCAAAATAGACTAACAGTAAATTATGAAACTAGGAAACAACTTTATACTTAAACCCACAAAAATTATGTTTAACACATGATGAAACAGAAAGAACCACAATAATTACATAAAAAATTTTAACGATATAAAGTGCATTAACATTGTGTTGAAAACGGAAGAGAGGAAATCAAATTCCTAGACATAATAAACCTTGGAAGGGTTCATAACTGGTTATAAGTATGCCATTACACATTGTCTTTAATGGCTTTTGGGGATTTATTTTCATAATTTATTTTATGTTCATGTCATTTGTTTTTGTGACACAGAGGCACATCATGTGAACACGATTAGCGCTTCAGTGATGTTTGCACAAGTTCCGTTAAAAATATTATGATGACTTCATGTAGTGTTACCTCTCAAATTCTTTAGCAGTCGATACAGTAGTATGCTTATCAAGCAGGTGTTTTATTTCAGTTTTTTTGACCTTTTTGATTTTTGAACTTGTGGTATTTCCCAGTATTTTGTTTGCTCATGTATCTTTTCATTCTCTTAGGTTTGACCCTGCCTTGCCTAATGCAGGTGGCGCAGCAGTAGTGCTGCTTCTTTGCAGTAAAGAGAACATGTCCTGGGACCTCCCTGCATGGAGTTTGCAAAGTGCTTTTAGTAATGAGAAAAGTCCTAAATAAATAAAGAATTTTTATAAATAACTCTGATTCTCATTCTGCGGAATTATCTCCCGGTCTTATCCTTTTACTTGCAATAATCCTAGAAGAGACTCACTCATGGCAATAACAGGCAATGTCATGGTTATGATGACCTTGCCCAGCTGTTCACACTCAGCCTGCTGGGCATGTTGCATACGTATGTGCTGGACAGTGTAAGAAGAAATAGATTCAATTATTTTATTGTTCAACTCCAAGTTTACCACTGGTGTCACTTCCCATGGACCACCAGAATACCCTGATAATCCTGAGTCAAATACTGCAGTAAGAAACTATGGAGAGAAACAGAATAGACATGGCTCAGTAGTACTTCATAAGGATTGCCAAGCTTTTACTTTTGAGCAAATGACTAACAACATGAACAGTTATGAAACTATGTCCATCTGCAGTACTACCATGCAGAATACAGTATGGAATATTGCCTCTGAATTAGATTTAGATTTTTAAAATGTTTTCCAAATAAAATAGTGCCAGATAAAACTGAAAATGCCTGGCCTATTTAGCAGTAAAAAAGAGTGGAGTGGATGTGAGTGTAGTTAAAGGAGCATTCTTTGCAAAAATGATATTTTTATACAGCATATTACAAACCTCACATAGTTTGTTGTGATGGTAAGAAAAAAATGTAATCTCATGTTTTCATGCATAAAGGAGCTAACAGATTTTCTGATAGAATAGACTTCTATGGTGACCAATCCTTGACAACAGCAAACAATATTAAAAATGTCCATGGAAAAATCTCATGTTACTTTTGTTACATAATCCACATGTTAAGTCATCCTGTTGTGATCAATGCTGGACAACTACAAACAATATTAAAAACATCCATGAAAAAAATTTCATATTGCATGAATCACATAACCCACATGTCAAGTCATCCTGTCGTATGCTCACAATGTCCAACACACATGAGCTTTTACTAAAAATAAACCACTTCCAGAAAATGCCATTGTAAATGAAAATTGAATGTGCTCAGATGTGACTGAGCATTTAAATTGCAGACCTACCTCCAGCTGTAACCACAATTGGGATATTTAGTAGAAGTCTGTGAAGCAGGATGGGTAGGTTGACCTTCTGCTTTTTGAAACATCTCAGATATGCACAAGTCCAAGGTATATTCTCTCCCTGATATTGTTTTCACTTAAATGTTTTCTTTAAATTTTAATATTTAGTTATATTCATCTCTCAGTGCACTTTGCAATGTTGATATCATATGAAGCATAATTTTAGCCAATTAAGTAGCTGTAACAGGGCTGGACCCTTAACAAATGAATGAGGGAAGACATGAGTATTCAGTTCAAATTCTTGGTCATGTTTTAAATGTGCATTCCATTTTCATTCCCAAAAACATTTTTGGAAATGGCTATATTCAACAATATTTTAGTAAAACTGTGTTTGGGACATTGTGATTTTATGACTAGATGACTTGGCATGTGACACAAGTAATGTGAGATTTGTATTTAATGTATGTTTTTAATATTGTTTGCTATTGTCCAGTGTTGCCCACCATAGACTTCTTCACTATCAGAAACTCATTATCTCCATCCTTCATAAACCATGATTACATTTTTTTTCAGTCATCATTATAAACTCTGCGGTGTAAATAACATATTGAAAATAAATATCATTTTGGTTGGAGTATTTCCTTATAAGTAGAAAATCATGCCTATGTTGAGTACTGGCATCTTTTTCATAACAGAAAAGCACAGACTGTATATTTTTATAGATGGAGAGATAAAGAAGTAAAAATAAAGCTCAATGAGAAATGTCCAACTCATGATCATTTTGCCACTTTTATGGAAACCAATTTAAAGGGGACTCTGGGGAACAGTATTTGTGGTTGCTCAGATAGTTAAATGTCTGTTTCCTTTCCCTAGTCAAGATGGGGCTGACCTGGAAGAAGACCCTGGAAAGCTACACCTCTCATTTCACTTCTGCTGTCCAAATAGATATATGATATCTGTGGATATTCACTCAGTTGCCTGGATTTTGGTCACATAAAGTTGATAAGTAAGGTGTGGTCTTGAGTGAGCATGGCAGGATTAAGAATAGTGTATAATGGTGTTAAATGAAGAAACTCCAAGGATAGTTTTTGAGGATGGAGTCCCAAATGAAGAGCTAATATCAAGAAAAGGGACGTAGGAAGTAAAGGAGGCACCAAAAAAAATGAAGATTGGAAAGCAACATTACTAACTGAAACACCAGTAGAAATGTTCGTTTAGGAGAGTTTAAAAGAAGAGGGAGTAGTTGTGTTGTGGGATCTCATGCAGAAGATTAATGAAGAGGAGAAAAATACAGGAGGAGTGGAGGAACAGTGTGATTGAACATATTTACTGCATAAGGGGAATAATTTATTCAGGATTGTGGAAAATATAGAGTGATAAAAGTGATGTCACACTGATGTCACACAACAATGAAAAGCTGGGAAAGGGTTATAAAGAGAAGACTTAGGGAAGGGACCACCATGGGAAGGAGCAGTTTGGTTTTATTCCAGGAAGAGGAACAACTGTTGCAATCTTTACATTGAGACAGTTGATAGAGAAAAGTTTGCATATGAAGCTTATTTATTTGAAAAAGGCTAAAATTAGAGTGTCACATCAAGAGGTCTGGAGATGCATGAGAGAGAAAGGAGCACCAGAAAAGTATGCAAGGATATGTATGAGGAAATGAGAACTTGGGTATATGCAGCGCTGTGGTAATAGACAAGATCACAGTTAGAGTAGGTTTGCACTAGGGATCTTCATTAAATCTTTGCTTCTTTGATCTGGTTATGTATATGTTGAGTCACGGGACAAAAGACCATTCTCTCTGGTGCATGCTTTTTGCTGATGACACTGTGTTGTGCAACACCAGAAAAAAGGGAAGAGGAGAGGAAGTTGGAAGAATGGAGAACAACTTTGAAAGATATTGATTTGAAGATAAATAGTAAGAAGACAAAATATATGAGGTTTAATTGTGATCAGGATTCAATAAGAAAAGAGTGGATACATTTAAATATCTACGGTCAGTGGTAGGTAGGCCAAGATAGAAAACTAGATGCAGAGATAACCCTTTGAGTACAATGTGGACGGGACAACAAAGATGAATTCAATATTGTGTGATCAAAGAATTAAGGTTAAGGTTAAAGAAAAAGTTTTTAAGACCAGCAATGACGTATAAAGATGAGACATGGGCAGTAAAAGGAGTGCAGGAGAAGAAGTTAGATGTGGCAGAAATGAGAATGTTGAGATGGGTGTGTGGAATTGCAAAAAATTCGACAATCAGTGTAACAACAAAAGTGGGAGAGATATCTAAAAAAGTAAAGGAAGGTAGGTTGATGTGGTATGGATATGTGATGAGGACAGACAATGCATATGTGGGGAAAAGGGTGATGTCAATTGAAGTACAGAGGAAGAGAAAGCAAAAGAAGCCAATGAGGAGGTGGAACAATAAAGTTAAAGAAATTCTAAAGGAAAAGGGCTTGACTGGTGAGATTGATCAAGCATATCGACCCCATATCGAAGTGGGAAAAGATGATGACCAAGAAGAAGATGAAAAGGAGACCATTCAGTTAATGAAGCCGTTCCAGTATCTCACCCATATGTTTTTAAAGCCACCAATTACATACCTCAGCAACTTGTTTCCAACTGCTCACAATTTTTTTGTTGTGATTTGGTTTTATTATATAAATATGTAATGTTTTGGCTTTACTGTACTACTTTGATGGGCGTTTTCATGTTCATGTTTGGTTTTTGGAACATTTAGATTCTACCATTTCTTTGCTGCTGACACAACCATGTTGATTAGGAAATGATCCAGAAGTGTGCAGCCAGTGATGTCACAAAGAAGTTGGTATAAAGGTCACTCCAAGCATTTCCTAGTTCATCCAAGTTTCCAGAAAAAAAAAACAGAAAGAGCTTACATTTCATTCGTTAGTGTTCCTTAAAAACAAATCAACTGTAGCGCTTACGTGTTTATACTACATTTTTGTGTTTTGATTTGTTTACTGATCATGTACTGATCATCCCAGTTGCAACTCCTTGACTGCCTTCTGGTCAACACCTTATCTTCTGGTGCCTTCCAAAATCATTTCCTGCCTTTCACTGTCTTGCAGAACACTTTCAAGTAAAGGAGTTCTTTGGCACAAGACAACTGTTTCCCTTCCTTATATCTTTAAACACTTCTTTTTTGTCTTGGTTCACGGTGACACTGAAGTGCTACCCATCTGACTTTCTAAATACATTTACAACTCAGTGTAAACTTAGTGGAAAAGATAGCAAATTAAGTAGATTAGAAAAAAATTGCAAGTCAATTTTACATAAGCTAGCTAGATCTGAGAAATCCTCCTGTGCACAATATGTTAGAACAGAATCACAGACTTGCTGAATTTCTACTGCTGATTCATTTATGAGCTGCAAAATGTTAGAAATTGGGATAGAAAACAAGTTTGTTTTTAATTTTGGATTTACAAATGTGTAATAATGCAAAGCAGCAGGTAGGTAGCTTCATGTGTCAGTGTGGAATATGGAACATGATAAAGTGATAACTGAATCCACTACAAGTCAACATATCCAAAATGTGGGTACATTGCAAGTGGTAGGCAGGTCAGCATAATGTAAACTATAACAGATTTTTTAATTATGACTGTCATCTCTAGAAAGTCTTCTCACTTTAATATGATTCTCATCGACGGGAACAGATGTGTACATGGCACTGATTCTGAGAGACTATGTCTAAATGGCCTGAAAGTGACTGTGAAGACACGGTTTTCTTGAATGAACTACAGAGTGAGATCAGAGTGAGAATGTCATGGAAGTGAATGAGCCTCACTCTGCGGGATGGAATAACAAGAAGGTCTGACATGTAGAGTAGAGTGTTGATTCAAGTAAACTTCACTCCTCGGCTAGGAAAGGGAGCAGGAGGCTTGTTATGAAATATCTTATAATAAAACAGGTAGCCAGATCACATCAAAGAACCTAAGAAATAATTTGATGCACTCTGGTCCTACAGCTCAGAAAGCTCCTCATTTCTTTTCATGTTATGTGGAAATCCATAGAGGAGTGTGCTGTTGAGCTTACAACAAACTGAAAACTTTAACTTTCTTTATGCTGCCATAAGTTAGCTACCTTCCAGAAGCTGGCCATGACCTTACCTGATTCTAACCTCAATGCTGAGTTTGATCGTGTTTAAAAATGCTTCATTACAAATGTCACAAGCAGATAGCAATCTTCTGTAAGTTCCCTATCTTTTTAACTCAGGCTATTGATTGCCATTTTAGTTTGTTACTAAAATGTAATCTAACATGTCTCTTAAACAGAGTGGTGCCTCTTCCTCTTCCAGGTCCAAACAAAGCTACTGCATGCACCACTGTGGCCTTTTGTTTTATAAAAACCCATTTAACTTCTGCATTTTATCCATCTTTTTTCCGTCTACCCAATCAAGCTAACTAAACTTTGGGGTAATATTTTGAAATATGCTTTATAAAAAGATATTCAGTAGAATAAATGTAATGATGTCTAACACTATGAAGTGATAACGAAAATCAGATTAAATGTGGTGAGAACATTTGCAAAACTTTTAGCTGGGTATCCATTATCACAAAAACAATAAAATGACTCCAGGAACCATACAGTCACAGAAAACACGCTTCTATTACACACTGAGGTTCTGGCCTTTAGTGTACTCATTACCTGAATATCTTTTTTCATGTCTCCAGGACAAATGACACAGCTGTAGACTTTTTGCCAGATGTCTGATAAGCTCTTTGCTGACTTGCTAGTTTTTGTAGATTTGGGATCATTTTGTGCTGTAATCTATAACAGTGTATAATAAGAAGCCGCTAGGCCAAGTGGGAGGGAGTGTGTGAGGAAGAAGATGTTCTGTGATTGCAGATAGCCCTTGTCACAATGTATCAGCACTCAAAGACAGATGTAAGCTCCTACTGAGCCAAATGAGAGGCAACATTGTGCCTGTTTAAACAAAAATGCAATCATTTCAGTACGCCCACAAAGTCTCAAAATGCACATTCTAACTCTTCCTTGTGTTTTCCTAGAAACACAATCATTTCCTGAAATTTTTGTCATTGACAATTCAACAATGAAAAATGACATGTATCTTAAATTCATATTCATATTATTCCTTTTTCTAACTTCTTCTGCTGTTGATGGTGTGGTAATAATAAAGCCAGACTATATCTCCCTTTTTCCCTGGAATAGTCCCCAAAACTTCACCTTGGGCAATTGTCTAGTCTTCACATGTCAGATGAAATAAGAACAAATCAACTCTGACAAATGAGAGTAGATCATTCATTCCATCTAGTCCATTTGGTTAGCAATGAGCTAAAAGATGACAGCTATAATCATTCCATTGTATCCTAGGTCTTGCTCTGAATCTCCTTCCAGTCGATCAAGGTTAGTCCACCTCCCAAAGTAATTCTTACTATATGGCCAAACACCTCAAATTCACCTTCTCTGAATCCTGGGTAGCCGTAGTTCTACTTTGAGGTCCTACTTCAAGTAGCACAGTCCTGTGAATCTTGCTTTGGTCACTTGTACCCATAATCCTAGGTGAGAATGAGAACGATTGTCTGAGAAAAGCATCCCTTTACCATGCCAAAGTCATTAATATAGGATGGGACATTACACAAGCTCAACATCAATTGCAGGGTCAAGATCTAACTCTTGGCAGTGCACCAGTCCATCATAATGCATACTAAAGATAACACCCACAATCTCACAGTTTACGCTAATAAATTTATATTTTATAACACTCTCTACATACACCTGAAGACTGAACAAATCACCACATACAGAATAATCAATTAATATATCAAGTCTAAGAACCTTAAAACACCAAATTGCAAATATACAGTATATTGCAAAGACCAAAAACTTGGTGACAATGGAGAGAAGGGGAACAAATAGTCTGGCAGGCTGTGAATTGCAAAGCAAAATGTATAATTTGGGACTCTAGACATTCTTACATGAATTAAAAGTGACTAGGACCAAACTCAGAGGCTAATGACCACTCATGGATGTCCTAACTGGGAACTATCATCTCTGTGCAAAATTGACTGATCAGACACCTAGGACAGCAGAGATAGTGGAATAAATTCATTCTGAAGACCAGTGGCATTTCTGCATTAATAGTTAGTGTACAGTGGTGTACAGACCCACTAAGCATTGTACAAAATAACTTTCCCTAAGGAATTTAACTTATTAAAATGTTTATAACAAATCTCAACCTTGTCTTCTTAAAAAAAAAATTTCAGGTTTTTTTCATATGTTCAATATCATTCCCTTTATAGAAAAATATTGCTTTTTTTAGCATGCAAAATTGAATAGAGCGTACTCTCATCTGGAGAAACTGGGTAGCATTGCTAGGTTATTGTTTTTGACTTATCTAGTGCATTTAACATCATATAACCAAAACTGCTGGTGGAGAAGCTAGAATCAATGAGGGCTGATTCTACCATGGTTTCCTGGGTATTGGACTACTTAATGTTTAGACCACAGTTTATGAAGCTTAATAACTGTGTATTTGACATAGTCATGAGGAGCACATGGGTTCCATAAGGAAATGGCTCACTTCCTGTTTACTCTGAACACCCCAGACCTTAGATACAATACTGAATGGGGCCTTCTACAGAAATTTTCTGACAACACTGTCAAAATTGGGCATTTCATACAGGAAACTTGTCGGAGACTTGATTAAATGGTACAAATGAAACCACCTGCACCTCCATATCTGTAAAACAAATGAGATAAAAGTAGTCCTCAGGAGCATCAAATTCATTCTGCCCCAGTACTCATTGATGGTGAAGATCTATCTATCCATTGATCTGTTTTTTGATGCTGGAGCAAATCTTAACAGCACTGGGTATAAACCAACAACCAGCAATGGAGGGGGTGTCAGTCTGTCACAAAGCATCACTAAGTTAGGCCACTCGGATAATTTAAAGGTGCCATTCACCATAACCTGCATGTTTCTCATAGGTCAGAAGAAAAAGAGATTATCAAGAAAAAAACATTTGGACATTGCCTTTTGCTGTGATAATTTCTGTTCTGTGATTTTAATGTGCTTGTTATTACTTTAGCCTGTTGTAGAAAGAGTACAGTCCTTTAATTTATTCATTCATGCTACTGTAACTAACTCGATAGATAGATAGATAGATAGATAGATAGATAGATAGATAGATAGAT
>JANRMT010062848.1:14076130-14104166 GCA_026402145.1 Polypterus bichir lapradei | reverse complement strand
CTATCTATCTATCTATCTATCTATCTATCTATCTATCTATCTATCTAATATAGTGCCTTAAAGTGAACAACAAACACCTTTATTGCTTTTTTAACTTTATTTTTTTTTCAGTAATAAGCTGTAGTAGCAGGATGTTGTACCATGTTAGCCATAATGGATGCAATGAGAAGTCAGGCAAAATGACACTTTTTTTGGCTAACTGAACAGATTATGATATGCAAGCTTTCACTGAAGGGGCTTTAGCTGCCACAAAAGCCTGCATATTGTAATCTGTTCAATCAATAATAAGCTGAAACTCTTCTAGGCATGATGATAAAGAAAAGAAGCTCGTCTGAATATTAGTCCACCTTCAAAAGTAAATGTTTTCAGATATTAAAATAATACATATGCCTAAGAGAATAATTAAAAAAAAAAGTATTTTGATTCTCCCCGAATTCGGCACAGGTAAAGCGGTAACAAATCCATTGGCTGTGCTGCTTATTCTCTCTGAGTTCTTCTTGAACAATCTGTCTGCGGATTTACATCTGCAGCATTTCTAAGGTAGAACAGATTTCATGTGAGACCGGCCATATGGTATCTGCTGTGGCAAAAGGAGATGCAAAATAAAAATGACTATATTGGCATCGCTTTATTTATTTTAAGTATTGGAAGGTGTATGGTTTTCAGAAGGATTTGCACACTTAAGTGAAACCTTTCACTAACTGGCTGATAACATATGGCAAAGACATATGCCCATCATATCGAAGAGCAATATCACTGCTCTGAAAATGATCAGAATTCAGTGCCATTTTCAACTTCATGGAATTTTTATTCTATTTTGTTAAGTAGATTCCTTGTGATTTTCCTAGTGTGTTGTTATATATGCAGTAATTGGAGGAATTAAAAAAGTGTTGCACTATATGTGTAACATTATAGAAGAATGTAAATTTACTACCCACTTATGTGTTTTGATAGCTAAATCATTCTGCTTTGATGTATGTCATAGGGTGATCAGCTAACAGGTGCTGCCAGGGCTTAAATAGAGTAGTCTGAGTCTTCTATCAAAAATACCCCCACAGAGGATAAATAGGATGGCTGTCACTGATATACAAAGTAGTAAAAATCTTGTCTATAAAGTGGACCTAAAAATGTTTAGGTCGCCAGTACATGGCCAGTGACAGAGACAACTACAAAAGGGCATTGTATTCTCAATGAGACTTAAAGGAATCTGGAGAACCATGGGCTGTCCTGTTGACAGCAGGCATTAGAGAGTAATATATACATTTATATTTTCAAAGCAACTTATAGAACATGATAACATATTCATATTAACATCAGTCTCGGGGACAGTGTTACAGGACAAGGTTACAAAATTTATCATTACAAGTGAAGACCTTAGAACAAAGTACAGACTCGTTATGCTTCCTGGGTTACAAGACCTATTAAAGCCATTGTCACTTAGGCCAAGATTCACAGAACAAGAGAGTCTTCAAACATTTCTTAAACACACTGTGGTAGTCAGAAATTTGGATGTAGGTGGGCAGCTTGGACTGAGATTTAATCCTATGCACAGGTGACATCATCAGATGTCATTCATCAACAAAACCTAAAACTGCAAGAAGAAACATGGTACCCGACAAGTGTTTCCACATATATAGGGGCTGACCCATTGATTAATCTATAGAAAAACATCAAGGATTTGAACTTTATATGTGTTGCTATAGGGAGCCAATGTAGTGATCTAAAAAGAGGGTTGACTTGTGCCCACCTTGGCTGTTTGAACACCAGAGATGCAGATGAATCTTGAATTATCTGCAGAGGCTTGGTAACACATTTCATTACAAAGCTGCCAACAGAGAGTTGCTGTAGTCCACATGAGACAAGACCAAAGCTTGCACCAGAAAGTGTGCTGCATACTCTGTCACATATGGTCTGATGTTGCGGATGTTGTATAGAGTTAATCACAAGACAGCGAGACAGTGGCAGCATGGTCAGTGAAGGACACTTGTTATTGATCACCACCAAACAGCTACATGCTGACTTGATGGGTGTTAGCAATAGTGAGCTAGGCTGGGTCCCCTGGGTCTTCTAGATATCAAATAAGGCATAAACATGACAGTATTAACCAAATAAAATACTGTAAACACATAACAGATACTTTTAAATAAAAAGAAACAATTTATTTATTTTTTTTTTTTATTTTATTTTTTTATTAATTTTATTACAATCCATACAAAGCAATCAAGTTTTTACAAAGAGAAAAATTAAGAACAGATCGATCCCCACCCCTGAAAAAAGAAACAATTTAGGCGAAGAACATAAACATAAGCCAGGGAAAAACCCCAACTAAAACATAACACTAGCATTGTGTCATACAGCCTTTGTGACATCTCTTTAGTTTGAGTTGAGTGTCTTGTAATTTAGACATTTGCCTGTATTCTGCTAGATTTTTCCATTGTAAACAAGATGAGATATCTTTGCCTGTGTTTTGTTTTCTTACCTGTACTTCAAATCCCTGCTTTTTATATGATTATTTTTTGGAATTTAGAATATTAATAATCAATCTTATCTATATATATATATATATATAAAAGTCAATGTGTGTATGTATGTTCCAGCATCACATCTGAATGGCTGGAGCGATTTTCATGAAACTTGGTACACCTGTTCCTCATTGGTGGACTAAAAATGCTATAGGGTGAAATCAGCCATAACCCACCCCCTTCTTGGTAGGGTGGGGGGTGATCTTGCTGTCTTGTATGCATGTTATCATGCAGTTGACACTCGGAACGACCACCAGAGGGCGAACTGGAGGCGACTGCCAGCATTCTTTAAGTTTGAGCGCCACCGCGCCCCTGTTGCTTTTGAAAATAAATAGAGTTCTACATGTGGAAGTGTGTGTGTCTGACAGGCCCAGAAGTGAGATGTAGAGTCGGGGTGAGGACTCCAGCTCTGAGGATACGCAAGCGAGGCCAGCACACCGGCAAAAGTAAATTTCCTAAGAAAGACAGTCGCTTAGCTGCTAATGCACAAACGATGTGAGCACTTCAGCAACATGAATCCTTCTAGCAGAGAGATGCCCAGAGTAGTTCTGATGATTTAAATACATTCTAGGATCCTGTGCTTTTAACAGTACTGGCTTACACAGTTAGTATATACCAGGCGACTGCCAGCATTCTTTATTTTTGAGCAGCACCACACCCCTGTTGCTTTTCAAATTAAATAGAGTTGGCTGGTTCCGAGCATCAACTAGATGATAACATACATACAAGACCTCAAGACAAGGATATTAGTGAGTCTTTGTTTCTTAATTTATTTTTATTTTTAACGTTGTGTTTTTTTAATTATGTTTTTCTCAAACAATTAAAAAAAAAACACAAGGGGCGAACTGGAGGTGACTGCCAGCATTCTTTATGTTTGAGCCACCACCACGCCCCTGTTGCTTTTCAAATTAAATACAGTTGACCGGTTCCGAGCGTCAACTGGATGATACCATACATATAACACCGCAAGACAAGCACATTAGTGAGTCTTTATCCATCCATCTACAAATATCCAACCTGCTATATCATAACTGCAGGGTCACGGGGGTCTGCTGGAGGCAATCCCAGCCAACACAGGGCGCAAGGCAGGAAACAAATCTTGGGCAGGGCGCCAGCCCACCACTGAAAACACATGCAGATATGGGGAGAACATGCAAACTCAAGGAGGACCCAGGAAGCAAACCCAGGTTTATTGTTTGTTAATTTATTTTTAAAGTTGTGTTTTTTTTAATTATGTTTTTCTCAAACAATTAAAAAAAACCTTTCATTTCCTCCCAGGCAATGCTGGGTATTTCAGCTAGTTGTTTCTTGGGTTTCTAGGACAACCAATTCACGAATACACATGTCCAAGTCTTCAGCAACAGTCTGGTTGAATGTAATGAGGCACCATTGTCGCACTTGTACAATCATGTGAAAAAATAAGTACCCTACATGGATTTTTTTTTTCTTTTTTAACATATGTGGACATATCAAGATTTTATGTTCATTTAAACAGTGTCTGTAGATAAAAGTGCAATAATACAGCAAAAATCATACCTCATTTCCACTTATAGTAGTATGTTGTATAATTTAAATAAACATAAATACAAATTTCACATGTGGAAAAAGTAAATCACTACCTCAGATATCAAAAATTAGAATCCGGTGTACCAGAACCATAACCGTCAGGTGCAAATGATCAGAGAGAGGATCTTGTCTGATGCCGCTTTATTTCACCATTTAGTTTGGTTTGCTCTTTGTTGTTGAAATGTATGTTATCACCATACCTGGACTTAAAGAGCCTTCTGAGGTCTTCAGAAAGAAGGTTATAGATGCCCATGAGTCTGGGAGGGGATTTAAAAAGATTACCAAACAACTGGAAATCAGCCATTCCCTTACCCTGTAGATCATCTACAAGTGGAGAAGATCTCAAACTGCTGCCAACTTGTCCAAGCTTAGCTGCCCCAGCAGGTGTAGCACAAGAGAAGAACACAAGATGCTGAACGAAGTCTCTAAGAACCCCAGAATTTCATCACTGGACCTACAGGTAGCTCTTCCAGTGCTGATGTTAGAAAGAAGATGCACATACGAGGTGTGGCAGAAAAGTAATGAGACTGGCAACACTGCAAGCGATCTGGCAACACTGCGCTGTTGTCCTTGATAGAGCACGTGTATCAGTACCCTCCTATAGCTCAGTGCGAGTTTCAACTCCTTCCGTTAACTATGTGATTTTTGTGACTGCTATTAGCGAAGTTGTGTTCTTGGTTGTGCGTCACGCAAAATGGAACAGCGGAATTTGGAGCAACGTTGTGCCATTAAATTTTGTGTTAAGCTTGGAGAATCGGCAAGTGTGGCTCAGAAAAAGGGTCATTCGCGTGAGACCAGACATTGCAGACAAATGGATGCTCCATCATGACAACGCCCCATGTCACACTACCCTCTCCATAACAGAATTTTTGACCTCAAAAGGCATTCCTGTGGTTCCCCAGCCCCCTTATTCACCTGACCTCAGTCCGTGTGACTTTTTCCTTTTTCCTAAACTGAAAAATGTCCTCAAAAGACGTCATTTCGGGACTTTAGAAAACATCCAAAAGAGTGTAACGGACATGCTGAAAACCATACCGGTTGAAGACTTCTAGCGCTGCTACCAACAGTGGGAACAACGTCTCCATCGGTGTGTAGCTGCCCAAGGGAACTACTTTGAAGGGGATAACATTGATGTTTGAAAAAAATAAAAACTTTGTTAAATAAAAAATCAGTCTCATTACTTTTCTGCCACACCTCGTATTAGATATACATGAGAGGTACACCAGAAGGAAACCTTATTTGTCCAGAACAAACATCAGAGCAAGCCATGTTTAGCAAAAATACAAACAGGATGGAAGAACCTGATATCCATGGTAAAGCATGGTGCTCAGACTGTTATGGATTGGGCTGTTTTTCTGCATCAGGGTCTGAGCAGCTTACACTTATAGAATCCACTACATATTCTTCATTGTACCAGAAGATGATTGAAGATAACATGTCAGAAGACTGAAGGTCAGCCAAAGTGGATTTTGAAGTATGACAATGATAAACATAAAAGTAAATCTACCAAGGAATGGCTGAAAAGAAATAAATAGAGCAGGGATGTCAAACTTCGGGCCTGGAGGACCACAGTGGCTGCAGGTTTTCATTCTAACCCTTTTCCTAATCAATGACCAGTTTCCACAGTTAATTAAATTACTTTTCCCTTCATTTTAATAGCCCTGTTTTTAAGGATTCAGCCCTCTGAATTTATTCCTTTCTTCATTAAATGACAGCCAAGCAGAATTGAGATGTAAAACGAGCCAACAGATGACCAGCTAAATTGGGGCTTCAAACTCCAACCAATTTCAATACAACCAGTTTCTTAATGAGAAGCCGATTCTTGCTATTAATTAAACTTGTTTTTTAATTCCATTCTGCCATAGCAGGCATTTCCTAAACTGTTGATTTTCTGTTTTTTCTAAGAACACCGTCAAAATGTTTTGGTGACCTGAGAGATCAACCTTACTGAGACCTTCACCTTTCTTTATTTTCAGATATTGTGTGATGGGCACAGGTGAGCTACTCATGTGGTGGCTTGTTTTGTGTCTCATTATTGTTTGGCTGCTAATTAAAGAAAAAGAAAATACTAAGGGGTCTGAGTCAAGTTAATTAAAGTGAAGGCAAAAGAAGTTAATTAGCAGCAAATTAGTTTCTTAATGATTAAGAAATTACTAATTAAGAATTAATTAATTAATCACTAATTAAGATGATGGTAAGAATGAAAACCTTCAGCCACAGCTGCCCACCAGGCCTGGAGTTTGGCACCCATGAAATAGAGGGTTCTGGAATGCCCAAGTCAAAGCCTGGATCTGAAACCCATCGCAATGCTTTACGGGGGGGGGATTTCAAAGGGGCTGTGTTGGCTAAACAGCCCTCAAACATCACGCAGCTGAAATAATTCTGCATGGAGGAGTGAAAAAAACTCACTTGATGTCAGAGACTGCCAGACAGTTATAGAAAATGCGGACTTGAGGTTGTTTCTGCCAAAGGGGGCCATACTAGCTATTAGAGTCAAGGGTATACTTATTTTTCTCAGAGACAAAAATGGCATATCTGTTCATTTTTCTCTGAATACATTACTGCAAAGTCAAATCTTCATATTTGTTTTCAATGACTTCACCTTACTTATGTAAGGAGCCTGTTTAAATGAAGGTCACATCTTGACAGCCACATAAGTTACTTTTTTACATGGCCATACAGCAGAACATAAAAAATTTGACAAACGAGAGGAGACCATCCATTCCATCATTTGTTTAGCTAATTGTTAAGCTGTCCTAAACCTCATCCAGCTACTTTTTAAAGGTTGTCCAGGTTAAATACATACTCACATATAAGTTAGGTCTTGAAACCCAAAAAATTGATCATAAAATCAGACCCTGACTTATACTCCTGTTCAAAAATACGACACTTATTATTAATTTTTTTTAAATCTTCTTGCTTCCTCCAATCTCACACCAGTTTCTCAGACACATCGAATTTTATTGCAGCAGCAGCACACTTACCAATTTCTTTTGCCACTTCAACAACTTTTAATTTAAAACCAGCTTCATATTTTCTTCTGATCAAACGCTCCATCGTAGATAAGGGATGCTCTTACGATAAAGATGTATGAGGGTGTGAGATACAAAAAACACAAAATAGTGCAAACGTGACTTCAGAATAGTTCAGGTATTACCATGTGGTCACGTAGGCACCATACATAGAAAAAAACGGCAGTGTGCTCCGTGGTTTCTCTCTCAGGTGGGTGTTAGCATATCATAATGTCTTGGATCAATAGCGTGAGTTTTTTACATTTGACTTATACGACTGAGATTATAAAATACCGGAAATTATACTATAAAATCAAGCCCTGACTTATCTGTGGGAGAAATTAAATGCAAATATATAGAGTAATTC
The DNA here is from genome assembly GCA_026402145.1 of Polypterus bichir lapradei. Lineage (NCBI taxonomy): Eukaryota > Metazoa > Chordata > Cladistia > Polypteriformes > Polypteridae > Polypterus > Polypterus bichir. The sequence goes on along the minus strand of JANRMT010062848.1, from coordinate 14,096,700 downwards.
CATGTCTCAATAGTTTGTTCTAAAGTCCCACAATTCTTTGTGTAAAGAAGTACTTCCTGGCTTCAGTCTTAAATGCATGTCTCCTTTATTTCCACTGATGTCCTTTAGTATGTGATTCACCATTAAGTTGAAAGAATTCTTCTAGATCTAATTTGTCAGTGCCTTTGAGGATTTTGAAGGCCTGAATTAGTCCATGTACAGTCTCCTCTGCTTGAGACTAAACAGGTTTAATGTTCTGATTCTGTCAGTGCAAGACATGTCCATTATTCCTAGAATGCTCCTGTCTGCACAGCTTCAGGTGCTGCTATATTTGTCTTGTACCGCAGTGACCAGGACTGCACACAATACTCCAGATGTGGTCTTACTACTGCATTATATGGTCTAAGCATAACATCCCTCGATTTATATTCAAGAGTTTTTATGATATAACCTAAAATTTAATATGCCTTTTTAATTGCTTCTGCTCATTAGACAATGGAAACGTTCTGTCAATATAAACCTCTTTATCCTTTTCAGAGGTTGTTTCCTGTATGACAGTATCCCCCATTTTGTATTTATAACTGACATTCCTTTTGCCTGCGTGTATTACTTTGCACTTTTGTACATTAAATATTTAAGTACTCACCCAGTTCTGAAGCTTGTCCAAGATTCCTCAGTGTCTGCCATTTCTCAGATTTTAGTGTCATCTGTGAATTTCACAGTTTACTAACTATACCAGAGTCAAAATCATTAATGTAAATCAGAAGAAGTAACAGTCCCAGGACAGACCCTGAGGGACTCCACTAATGTCCTCATTCCATGTTGTGCATTCCCCTCTTATCTGTACTGTTTGTCTCATGCTGGTTAATCAATTTCAGACCCAGTTTTCAGATGCCTACAGCTTCTAGTTTCAGAATTGATCTTTGATGTGGGACTGTATCAAAGGCTTTTTGAAAGTGTAGGTAAATTATATCATATGCTTTGTTTCTGTCAAGTATTCAAATTGTCTGTTCAAAAAAAAACAAAAAATAGGTTTGGCAGGACTTTCTCCTACACCCATATTACCCATACATTGAAGTATTATTTGTTTATTTTTATGCAATTAAAAGCCAGTTTCCTTATATATGTATTAAACAAATGCAATGTAGATTTGTAAAAAGAAATGCATTGTGGCCTTCCTAACATTACTAAGATGAAGATGTAAAGATTCATGTGCCACCCATGAAGCTCCAGTGCTTTCCCTGTTTCAGAGACTGAACCAAGCCTATGAAATGAGTCATTTTAAAAGAGTCAGTTAAAAAGAAGTTAAGTTTTGTGATCTGTACTTACAATTATGTACTAGCATCATTTGGGCATTTTGACAACCAATGCATCAAGTTGAAGAAAACTGGACAAACGAGTCAGCAGGAGAATATCTCTTAGATTGTGGCCTGCCCAGGCCATGCAGAAGAATTTGTAATGCTTTCTGTGTGAGATCAAAATGTTTTATTTTTGGGACACAGCCACCTTCACATATATTCATTTCCCATCCATTACTAGTTTCAAATATGCCTGGATTGCTTCTTCATTTATACAATAAGACTTGCAAAGCCTGGATTGTGTTTTAGGAGTTATTGAGCTTTGAGCGCACTGTGAATATTGCACACTCTTTGTTTATTTTGGCCTTGTAGTTGTTGGTATAAATTAGACAAATGTTTCATTATAGTTGTTTCCTTTGTATGTTTGGCAATGGTCCGCCTCAGTATGTTTTCATCAGGTATTTGTTAGGGCATGCTTTGTTACATCATTCCGCTCTCCACATCTGAGGATTGTTTACTGCTCCACAGCAACTTCTGCTGCTGGGTTTGTCTGAGCAGATGACAGGTATTCTGGAAGATTTTGGTCAGCATGAACCTGACAAGAGTGTGCAAACTGTTTGTTATTACGCCACTGAATGACAGTGCATTTGACCTACCTAATTACACAGAAAACAAAGGAGAAAAAGTAGAGCCAGTTGAGTCCATGTAACGAGGATTCTGTGATAGTCTGGGCAATTTGATAAGATATACGGCAGTGCTTTTACTCTTAAGGTCACATGATACCATAAAATGGTGTAATAAGGTCACATGCCAGCATGTTTAATGAGACTGGCTATGGAGCTAAACTTAAAATCAGTAACAGCGAGCTCCAGAGTAAGTGCCTGTGCTAAGGACAGTTCCTCCATGACCCCAGTGGGTCTGCACTGTCAGATCCAGGTAACTTATCGCCTGACTGGCCTCTGACAGTGTGTACATTTTTGTGTGTGTCATGCCATCCCAGTGGATCTTATTTTGTTACTGGGACTGTATGTGTGCATGCCCATGTTGCTCTTTCCTTGTGGAATGTCTTCCTTCCAAGTTTTTTTTTTTTTTTTTTTTATGTAGAATGCTCTTTCATATTCAAATACAAAGAACGTTTATGAGCTGCACCAAGTGACATCTACTATACTATTGCCAAAACATTTGCATATATTCCAGCTCCATGCAGACTTTCAGTATAATTTGGCTTTGAATGGCATATATGGAAAGCAGTTAACCACGTCAGAATGATTTATTTCTGTCATTATCATAATACCACAGCCCTTCTTTAGGCGACAGTCTTCTTACAGCATTATCCATCCACCCATCAATTTTCTGAATTTGTTTCTTCAAAAAGTTCTTAATAAGTAAGAACCCATTCTAACAGCTATAACTGGGTGAAGGAAGAAACCTTAGATAAAACACTGCTCGGCTGCTCATGCAAGGGCCAGTCGACGTCACCAATTCACTTAATATGCATGACTTTAGCACAGGAAATTATAGACCACAGTACCTGAAGCAAACTCACATAGACACAAAGAGAACATCCACCGACATTGATTGAGCAGAGATTTGAACCCGTCTCTCTATCTATGTTCCATCACTTCCCAAAACAACATGGTATACTATAACATTATTATCTCAGCATCTATATTCTAAACCTGCTTATCCAGAGCAGGGACACAGGGTTGCTGGAGCCTATTTCAGCAAGCATTGAGTGTAAGGCAGGAACAGTCCCTGGGCAAGGCATCAGTCCATCACAAAGTGAACGCACTCACAGAGATAGAAAGAAGGTGTTTTAGGACTGTCCAAAGTGGTCCAGACTCCATGCAAGGAGTATCTGGGAGGATGTGATCCCTTGTCTTCTTACTTGTGAGGCAGCAGTAATAGCAGTATTGTAATGGCACCATTACCGGAAATGATATCAATAATGGCGCTGGCACCTAGTGGGATTTCCCAGGGATAGTCTGCAGAGGACAAAGAGAGAGAGTTAGTGCAACTCGCCACCCCCTGGTCTGGCATGGTACTACTCTTATTTAACCCCTATAGCTGCCTCCCATACGCACGTGTGTGACAACTTCTCATTGTAATTTGTACCCCAGGATGCCCCCTTCTTCCTTTTCATACTTGGGTTCTTCTTTCACACTACTTTCATTGTCATTCCATCAAATTAGTAGTCCCATGAGATAATGGTTCAACTGCAGAACATGAAAAAACAAGTCAAGTTAAGTCAAGAGAGCTTTATTGTCATACCATCTGTATACATACCTTGGTATATTATAAAGTGGTAAGAAATTACATTTCCCAGGGTCAAATATCAATGTTTAGACAATAAATATGACACAATAACAATAACAAGGGGCGGGTAATTTTTGTAGAATGTAGAATGTAGAATAAGGAGCAACATCTGCGCAAATTAACACCATTTTGACAAACAGCAGTCAGTGATGGTAGGAGACCTACACTGGACAAGAAATGCAAAGGACTGCAGAAGAGAAGAGTAATTAGATAAGAGCCTATGATAAGGGGCCACTTAGAATTGCAGTGGGTACCATTGAGTTCAGGAGGATGACTGCCTTTGGAAAGAAGCTGTTGCTAAGTCTGTTGGAGAAATAGATTGTGGGAGGGATGCGAGGGATCCTCCCACACAATGCTGGATGCTTTACAGATGCAGCTTTTTGTGAACATATTCATGATGGAAGGCAGAGAAGTCCCAATTATGCTCTCTGCAGTGTGCACTATCCATTTTCTATAGACCTGCAGTTCCCACACCAGACAGTAATGCATCTGGTCAGAATACTTTCAATGGTGCCCCTTTAACAGGGGTTTCCAACTCTGATCTAATAGGGCTACCATGGCTGCAGGTTTTCATTCCAACTATGTACTTGGGATCAGTTGTTGCTGCTAAATAACTTCCTTTGTCTTAATTGTACTTGACTTGATTTAAGACTCAGACTGCTTATTTTCATTTGTTTTTTCTTTAAATGGCAGCCAAACAAAATCAGCCACACACAATATTTGAAAATAAAGAAGGGTAAAGTTCTTAGTATTGTTTTTTGCTAAGGTCCACAAAACATTTAAAAAAAAAAGAAAATCATCTGTTTTAGAAATGTCTACAATGGCAGAATGAGACCACCACTCTCAGAGAAGGAGCTATAAATGACTAAATTAAAAAAAGAAAATGTAACGCTGGTGTTAGCCAATGCTTGAGTGTAGTATGTTTTAATTTGTCTCTATGTCAGGGAAAAGATTCCATCACCCTGCTCAGAGAGTGGCAGTTCCTGTGGCTTCAGGCCTAGCCAATATTAGTTAAGGTGTCACTGATGATTTCAGGTTGCCCTCTTCTAAGCTTGGAGCAACAGTGGTCCGTGGTCCAAATCTGCCTTGAAACCAGCACTAGTGTCTGTCAGGTCAATGTATTTGTAACTCTCTGTGTGTTTGAGGGGATCTGCTTTGGGCTTTCTCTTGAACTCCTTCTTACAGATCTTGTCCATGTCTTCAAACAAAGGCTGACCCATGCAGTCTGCCCTGCTGAAGACCCCTGTCTGTTTGTGTTTTTTTTTTTTTTTTTTCCATTCCAAGACTAAAACGAGTCACACCAGTGCTTCTTCAGTGACTCCTCCCAGAGTTTACACACCTACATCCTAAATGAGCGCTTTGCTTTGAAGGTTGTTTCCTCTTTGGGTTTCACGTAACATGTTCTTTCTTTAGCGACACTGATCTGATACTCTTTGGAATTTGTGCTGTCATGCTAGGTGCTATTTACTGGTACTTAGCCGTCACTGATAAAATATTTACTGTAAACACACTGTAGATGCCGTCAGCTATTGTCTACGTAAATCACAGCTGGCTAGGAAGTGCTTTTAACAAAAATGTTAGCTCAGTGAACCAAGAGATGTGCCACACTGTGAGTCAAGAGGGGACAGTTCAGTGATTGTTGCATTTGGACTTTATCAAATCAGCACCAATTAGTGAATCAGACATTCAGTCTTTATTATACTGTATACGAGGTGCCTTCACATAGTGCTCTACAAAGTTGTAAGTCAATACAAGATGGATACAAAACTATGGATATTGAAAAGAGGGTTGTTATTGAGAAAAGCCTGCAGGGTGGCAGTGGTATAAAATTAAGATGCCCAGCAGCATTGGCTACTAGGCAGAAGCTAATCAAAGCTGGAGTTGCCATTCATTGAGCACATTTCTAACTCTAATTCAGAGTTAACTTAAACTGGAGTTTTACAGAAAAGTCTCCACTGATAAGGACAAAAATGAGCAAACTATGCAGACCATGGGCATGAAGCGGCATTTTGGATGGAGCTTGCTGCCCAACTTACTCCCTACTTAAAAGTATAATATTTTCTTTCTAGTCTTCTTCTTATTCCTTTTGTCTGTCCTTCCTGCCCTACCATGGAAGTAGCACAGCTCAGCTCATTTCACTAGGGTCCTTATACCCATACTTACAGAGCCAGTAAAAAGTATTCACCCCTTGGATGTTTTCACACTTTATTGTTATACAACATTGAATCAAAGTGGATTTAATTTGGCACTGACACTAACACTGAATCTGATACTGATCAGCAAAAAAAGACTCTAATGTCAAAGTGTAATCAGATCTGTGGAAAGTGGCCAAAATTAATTACAAATATAAAATTTGAATAATTGATCACATAAGTATTTAATCCCTTTAATATGTCATGCTCTAACTCACTTAATCCAGACCAGGGTCGTGGAGGGGCTGGAACCTATCCCAGCTTGCATAGGGCATAAAATGGGAACAAACCCCAAGCAAACTCCACTCTGTCACAGGGTAAACACACACACTCACATACATTCACACACACACACACACACACACATCATACACATACTAGGGTCAATTTAGTGTGAACAATCCACTTAACCTGCATGTCTTTGGACAATAGGAGGAAACCATACACAGGGGGGAACATTCAAATTCCACACAGGAAGGACCAAGGGACATGAATCCTGGTCTTCTTACTGTGAGACAGCACTGCCACTGTGCCACCATGCCACCCCCCACCACTTTAACACAACACATCTCAGTCACCAATGGTGGAGCCAATTTGTTTTAGAAGTCACAGAATTAATTCAATGGAGATCACCTGTCTATAGACAAATAAGTTTCAGTTTTGTTTGCAGTGTAAGGGCACCTAAACTGAAAGGTCCAACTTGTGGGGAGTCAGTATGGTGGCATAATTTGCACAATGAAGACAAAAGAACACTCAAAGCAACTCCATGAAAAAGTTGACAGAAAAGCACAAGTCAGGAGATGGAGTTACAAAGATATCCAAGTCACTGAATATTCTGTGGAGTTCAGTCATTAAGAAGAGTATGGTAGAGCTGTAAATCAGCCTATGCACAAAAAGCAAGTGATGTGAAGAAGATGAGACCACCAAGAGACCTAGGAGAACTCGAAAGATATTACAAGCTACTATGGGTGAGTCTGGAGAGAATGTGCAGGCAACAACTGTTGCTTGGGTGTTTCACTCATCACACTAAAGTGAAAGCCATGGTTAAAATAAATGCACAGAACCTTGTCTGGTGGAGTTTGCCAGAAGGCACATGACAGCCACTGAGGACAACTGGAAGAAGGTTCTATTGTCTGATGAGATCAGAATTGAGCTTTTTGGCCATCACAGTGTAAGCCAAACACTGCACATTATCAGAAACACACCACCCTCACTATGAATCATGGTGGTGGCAGCATCATGTCGTGAGGATGTTTCTCTGCAGTATGCCTGGAGAGGATTGTAAGGGTAGAGAATAAAATGAATGTAACACAATAAATGAAATCCTGAAGAAAACCCTGATACAGTTTACAAGAAAACTTGTTTCTCAGCCAGTCGACATCTCCCAGCATAAAGCCAAAACAACCCAGATATGGTTTAAAAACAACTATTTTAATGTTCCCAGAATGATAGAGTCCAGATATAAATGCAATGGAAAATATGGGGCTGGACATTAAAAGGCTGTTAACTTGCAGTTGTCATACAGCATGACAGAGCCTGTGCATTGAAGAAAAATGGCAGTGTCAGGACCTGTGCACACAAGCTAATAGTTGTAATGGCAGCCACACAGTGCTTCTAATAACTACTGGCTTTAAGAGGGTGAACACTTATACAATCAATTATTTTGTGTTATTCATTTTGAATTAATATAGACTGCTGACTCATGTAAGTTTTTGGGTTACCATTTATTCAAAGAGCAGTCTGCTGCTCCGTGACAGCACCTAGCCCTCATTACTACTGTAGAAATGCAAGTTCAACACTTTCTGCAGTTCAACTGTTGCTCTTATTAGGCCAAATCAATGGGTCAGTCTCACACCTTATAAGGCCTTCTGCTGATGCTTAATACAAAAAGGTCATGATTAGGAAAACTCCACTCCAAAACAAATGCACAACAAACAGAAGATTTAATATGACACATTCCTAGAAGAATTTTCTTCAGTGCTGCTTAGGATTTTTTCCATTGTAAAGAAGTCATATGCAGCTAGTAATCTGACCTTGCAACTCATTGCGTTTGCATATGTGTTGTTGTGAGATGAAGTGCATCAAAGATTAAAAAAAAAAATACACACATCTGAAGTAATTTACGTAAGCAAGGCAAACTATACACAGCATGCGCAACTCTGAAAAGGGCATCCTAGTGAAGTCACTGGTGAGCAGCTTCCTTGAGATCAGGTATTAGCTATGTCACTGTTATTAACTCGCTCCTGCCGCCTGGGACTGGCTTTGGAGTTTTCTGCCTATTGAGTAACCGGTCAGTTTCATATTGCATGCTTTCAGAGGTAAAATTAAGTGGATTAACAGTGCTCTCAAGTAATCTCCTGGAAAAAAAACAGAATGGGTTTATTAGAATTCTCTATGCTGCTTTCAAGTTTATTAACAGGAAGTGAATATTTTTCCTTAATAACATTTTACACTAAATAGCAGCTACCTTAATCCCAAATTTCTTTGTTTTATCTTGGCCTGTGGTTTAAGACCTTCCAAATGGCACATAGAATGGGAACTGAATAATGACGAAAAAAAGGATACAAATTATCAATCACAAATATAAGGTGCAACAGTGCAAAACAGAATAAGGTGCCTATCGTGCTGTCATTCATACTGTATCTTTAATATGCACATCTCACAGTTAGCCAATACATTATGCTGCTGTTGCAAATGTCTTTGTCTTTTTATTTTGTGTCACACATGTGCGAAGAGGATGAAGCTGAGTGGACCGAAAGAAGGTAATTCCATGCCAGGCCAGGGGGTGGCGGGGTGTATTAAACCTTCCTCTGTTTTCTCTGCAAACCAAATCTGGGAACACCTGCCTAATTTCTCTTCAAAGACCTCATTTCTGGTTCTGGCGCCCTGAAAGATTCCACTTTCGGTTCCGGCGCCATCTGGAAGCATCCAAGATGACATCACTTCCAGGACCTGGTCTATAAAGACGCCATTTTGTCTTAAGAAATCAGTTCATACTGAGAACTCAAACTGTGCACATCAGTGTGACTACTAAAATCCTTTTCAAGCCAGGTATAATATATGGGTGGCTGCCACAAACCTTTCTGTGTGTCCGAGATTGATTTATTTTACATTTGCTTATCATGACTTTTCACTTGGGCGGCGCGGTGGGTAGCGCTGCGGCCTCGCAGTTAGGAGACCCAGGTTCGCTTCCCGGGTCCTCCCTGCGTGGAGTTTGCATGTTCTCCCCATGTCTTTGTGGGTTTCCTCCGGGTGCTCCAGTTTCCTCCCACAGTCCAAAGACATGCAGGTTAGGTGCATTGGCGATCCTAAATTGTCCCTAGTGTGTGCTTGGTATGTGTGTGTGTGTGCCCTGCGGTGGGCTAGCGCCGTGCCCAGGGTTTGTTTCCTGTCTTGAGCCCTGTGTTGGCTGGGACTGGCTGCAGCAGACCCCCGTGACCCTGTGGTTGAGATATAGCGGGTTGGATAATGGATGCATGGATGGATGGACTTTTCACTTTATAGTTGTTTTGTGATGGGACTACATTAAATTTATTTGTATTTCCTTGTTTTTGCAATTCCTAATTATTTTTTAATTAAGTTGTATGTGCTCCAAATCTGTGACTGTCAGATGTAAGTTTCATTATAACAAAACTACAAGATTTGAAATGTCTGTTCAATTAGGCATACAATTGGGCCCATATATCACAGAAACAATCAAGATTTGTAATCATTAACAACACTAAAATCCCCTCCCTTACCCAAAAAACAGAGACCTAAGCTATATTTATGACATGCTAAGAGCTATCTGTCTTTCAAGCAAAAACTCACAGACCACTGGGTCGTGAAGCTTGATCATGGACTCAATCGAGAGCTTAACATCACGAATGAATTGATCCAGCAGGCTACCTTGGCCACAGAGTTCAACTTTCTGTCCTTCTCACAACAAGCACTCACTCACTCACACACCAGCCTCAGGGGGTGTACCTTAACTCTGCTTAGCAAGTGAATAAGAGAATTACTTAATGGATTTAGATAGGGTTTTTTTCTATAATTTGCTTGAACATTCCTTTTGATTTTACGACTTGTCTCATTGTACCAAGCATCCTAGTTTGCTTGCAGGAGCGATATACTGTATATTCCTACTAATCTGAGACAGAGGCTGAGGGCTGAGGCAAGAGGGAAGTGTGACATCAGGAGTAGGGAGCTGGATGGGGCCCTTCTCACTGTCCTGTTTCACTACTACACGGGGCAAAGCCACAGGGGACTGCTAGTTAGTAATAAAAAATGAGGCCCTTTGTGTTATAAAACCTTGTATTAATTAAAGCAATATGAGTTCTGTAGAGACAGAGGAGATTAGCAGACTCATGTTAGGATAACATTTATTAAATACTAGCAAAATACCCGCGCTTCGCAGCGGAGAAGTAGTGTGTTAAAGAAGTTATGAAAAAAAAGTAACATTTTAAAAATAACGTTAACGTGATTGTCGATGTAATTGTCGTAGACTTATTTTAGCATTGAGAATGATGAGTATGATTGTAAATGTTGTGTATGAGAAATACACATTTTTAGGATGTAAGGATCTCTTTGTAAACAACACTTGCAGTTCTGCCCTCAGGCTGTAAAATGTCTGCTGAGCTTACTCTTGAGCATGCAACGTACAGTTGGCCATGTGAGAAGCAATCTTGTGCCAAGTCAATGCCGAACTTTTTTAGAGTCTGGCCCTGTGACTCATTTATTGTCATAGCGAAGCAGACCCTTACTGGAAATTGGAGGCGTTTGAACTGGAATGGGAGGTCAGAGGATATGAGAGGGATGCGAGGAATAAATACAGTTTTCTCTGAGCATGTTTCAGTGAAGACAGTTGCCTCAATGAGGTTCTTCTGCAGAGATTCGATCTAAAGTCTGGTGCCATTACAAAGTTTTGGTGGTTGTAAGTTTCGTAGTAAAGTGGTGGAGTAAACGAAAAGGCAGGAGTCACCAGCAGGCAGACGTGAAGCAAGGCGAACAATAACAGGCTTGAAGCGGTGGAGTAAAGAAGAAGGGAGCAGTGAGCATGAACAGCTGAGGACAGTAAGGAAGCGAGTGAGGAGACACATGAGCACGGGATGTCGTTAATGTATATAGGCAGGGAGCCAACCACGTGGTAGGTGTGTGGACAGCGGTTGTGTGGAAAAAGGAAGGGGGACCAGGGGTGGCCCTTGTGTGTGAAATAAATCCTCTTTTAATGGAAATAAGGAATGAAACCGCCAAAAGGAGAGCTCAGTTCCTAAACTTCCTTATGGCGTAATGGTGAGAACCGCCAAAAAGAAGACTGAATTTTCAAAAGTTCATTACGGGGCACAACACGAAATGAAACATACTTAACATTTGTAAGTACAGTGTAAAGGATGAGCATGGGAAAATTGGAAGTAGTAGAAATAGTAAGGAGGGGTTTCCCCTATCTATATATACAGTTTAGGGGGTACATCTGTTTCCCCCCCTTGGGTGTTGTAATAGGACATGAGACATACCTAGCTTTTATAAGTACACTGCAAGGAATGAGCACACAAAATTTCAGCTTCCCACATACAGTATATGGAACGTGGGAGAATTAGTGATGAGTCAGTGAGGGCTTTGCCTTTTATATGTGTAGATAGCAAAATACCTGTGCTTCACAGTGGAGAAGTAGTGTGTTAAAGAAGTTATGAAAAAGAAAAGGAAACATTTTAAAAATAGCATAACCAGCGGTAAAGCAAGGGATACTCCGTAATAAGGACGGTTGGGTGCACGTAGAAGGGGTGCCTGCTAACCTAAAAGGGATATTCGGAGCTGACGGCTTTACTTGTCTGTTGTGGAGCGGGCGTTGGCCATGGATGGATGCTAACGCCGAGTCACACGGGTGAGACGGACTTCATTCTTCAATAAAGGAACTGTCGCCGAGCTGGTGAGACCTCTTCTTTACATGTAAATTAAGTAAACGTGTCCGCGGCGCACATCAGGATTGGTCGCTGGATTCACTGCAGACTTCCCAGGCCGTGTGATTATAAACTTTTAAAAGAAAGTTCAGATAAAGGACTGGGGAACGTGTGGGGATTGTGTGTGTCTGGGTGTCTAATTTATATGTGTATATAGTTGTAATATAGGTTAAGTACATGTGAATATATTTGCGCCGTTTATAAATAAGAGATTCTTTCCGTTTCTTTACGTTGCTTTCTTGCATTCTTTCATTTTCAGCAGCGTCTCTATGAAGTTGTGGATTTGTCTGCAAGTAGAATAAAGGAACTGTCGCCGAGCCGGTGAGATCGCTTCTTTACATGTAAATTAAGTAAATGTGTCCGCGGTGCACATCAGGATTGGTCACCGGATTCACTGCAGACTTCCCAGGCCATGTGATTATAAACTTTTAAAAGAAAATTCAGATAAAGGACTGGGGAACGTGTGTGTCTGGGTGTCTAATTTATATGTGTATATAGTTTTAATATAGGTTAAGTATATGTGAATATATTTACGCCGTTTATAAATAAGAGACTAGTGCTGCTGATGGATGGCCTTATATGCGCAGGCAGCCAACTGCGTGGGAGGCGTGGTGATGGGGCACGCAACTCCGCCTCACATGGCGACTGAGCTGCATGCTATGGCCGTATATATGTACGTAAGTAGTATTCAGTTATAACTGTTACGCGTAGAATTTTGAAATGAAACCTGCTTAACTTTTGTAAGTAACCTGTAAGGAATGAGCCTGCCAAATTTCAGCCTTCTACCTACACGGGAAGTTGGAGAATTAGTGATGAGTCAGTTAGTCAGTCAGTCAGTGAGGGCTTTGCCTTTTATTAGTATAGATAATCTTTGGACAGTCCCAAAAGAAATGCCTGAGTGAGGCCAGAGCTGTCAGCATTTTTTACAATTAGAGTCCAATTTCTGACATATTTTAGATTAGTTTTAATTTTGAGGGCTGTGACCAGAGAACATGTTTCAGCAGAGTTAAATGGTGTTTGTACAATTAGAGGTAGAATGAATGCTGCAAATGATTAAATTCCACTCCTTACCTGAGATATTCTTTCCTGGTCTAATGGTGACAATAATTGATAAGTCTGGAAACCTTGCCAATATTGTTCTCCTTACTTGATAAATATTTGTGAGTCTTACTGGAATCAGTAGATGCCAAAGCACAGGGTGCTGTGTTATGTTATTTTTTGTAGATTCACATGTTGTAGGACATTGCTGCTTTTAGAAAACTTTCCTTTGACTTTTTAAAATTATGGGGTTCCTTCAGAGCCAGTTATAATCTGTCGTTTTATCGTAGAAATTCATTAGCCTTGCACTCTCAGAGGATTTCGCCCTAATCCATATCAGATGCCTTCAGCCTTGTGTTGGATTTTGACTACAAGTAATGTATCACAATCAAATATGGTACCTAAGTGTTCAAGTGAAAATGGACTCAAAAGTCTCCAGCGTTATGTAATATTTTAGTGTGTGTAATTTTAAAAATGAATTTAATTTTCTGTGATAGAAAGCTGACTTTTGTGTCTCAAAAGAAATGTATCTTTTGCCTTAACTTTTACCAGCCTACTCTAGAACAGAAAGAACAGCTCAACACAAAGCCGACACTTTCCTGGGCATTTGTGTAAAGAACAAACTGTGTGTAAGGAATGTGTTTCTATCAGAAATGCCAATTGGGTCAGCCATAAAGTGGGAGATCTTTGCTTTTGCTGCCCACTGCATATTCCTGAAGGCTCTCAGATGACTTGGTGAAACAGTTCTGGATTTTGGCATCCAAAAGCCTGTGGGTTTTCTAATGCCTTTAATTAGCTGCACTGTAACCCATCAGCTAATTCAAGACAAACCAAAGACAGACCATCTTTAATACCTCAGTTAAGTATATGTAGACATTTAATTTAATTCAGCTGAAGCTGTCCAATGCTTTGATAGAAATGACTCCGATCCATTTTACTTATTCTGTCCAAGGAACAAGAATCTAAATGGCTCAGAAATTACTTAAAATAGTAAAATTAGACAAAGGGAATGGTATTGAATTCATTATAATGGAATGTAGCACTCTTTTAAGCACAAAACATCCATCCATCCATTATCCAACCCATTATATCCTAACTACAGCGTCACGGGGGGTCTGCTGGAGCCAATCCCAGCCAACACAGGGTGCAAGGCAGGAAACCAACCTTGGGCAGGGCACCAGCCCACTGCAGGGCACACCCACACACACACACAACAAGCACACACTAGGGACAATTTAGGATCGCCAATGCACCTAACCTGCATGTCTTTGGACTGTGGGAGGAAACCAGAGCACCCGGAGGAAACCCACTCAGACACATGGAAAACATGCAAACTCCAAGGGGGAAGCAAACCTGGGTCTCCTAACTGCAAGGCAGCAGTGCTACCCACTGTGCCACCATGCCACCGTGCCACCCAGCACAAAACAGAAACAATAACATATAAAATCCAACATTTTATATTGAGATATGTATAAAATATATTTAGACCTAAAGATTTATACATGTAGCTCTGCCAATAAAGAGTTGGGAAGCAGCCAGTTACCCCACTTAATTGGAAAAACTGACAGTAGAAGTAAAAGGTGCAAAAAAATGGACATCTCATGTCCCATGTGTTTTTTGTCTTGGAAAATAAGTCTTTTCTATCATGAAACTGCATTCGCTAAGCAAGTGTGGTCCAAATGGGCGCCAACTTCCACTTTTTAAGTAGCTCCTTGGGTAGTAGAGGCAGTGGCATTAGGGTCCTTCCTGGGACTCCTTCTCTGGTCTGTGGGGAGAAGAACAAAGGTTGTTAGCAATCACTTTTGCCCTGACACTGCACATGGCTGTCTAACCCAAGCACTTATGTGTGACAACATAAAGATTAATGTAAAGCTTTGGATTAATGTGTTTATCTCTCCTTAAAAGGCTCCTTAAATGTTAAGCATGATAAAATTAAGCAAGCAAACCAAACTTAAGATAAAGTCAAATGGCAACATGCTTTCTAGATTTAGATTTAATCCTCTTATTAACTATTTGATATTTGCAATTGCACGTACCTATCATTACATTTTAAGGTACTTCTTCCATTTCTTCTTTATATGTGCTAACATCCAGTTAAATACTGTCGTAGTCGATCAAGATAAAGTTCATTTGCTTCATTCTTTACAGTAACCCTGACTATCCTTTAGAGCTGCAATTATCAAGCCTTTTCATCACTGCTTCTGTTTTATTGTGTTTTTTAATCTTTTGCTATCATGTTTCTGGTTATACAGGTCAGCCCACCTTACCTGTGGTTATATGGTTCCAGAACCCCTCTGTAAAAGTGTAAAAACCACAGATGCTCGGGAATTATATAAAAGCATAAAGAACATTTATGTGTGTGAAGCAAACACGAAGTGCTGAAATAGCTGGATCAGGGTTTTTCTGGACTTGGATATGCCTTGACTCAGCAATGTTATAAGGTGGGTAGCACTGAATTTCAAATGTTTTTTTTCGAGAATATTCTGGATCTTTTAAAAATATTTTCAAACAGCAGTTAGCCAAACCCGTGGATGCCAAACCTGTCGATTCATCTGGGCTGACTGTACATGCTTGTTTGAATGTGGATATGTTTTCTGTATCTTTGCTTACTCCACATCTAATCCCTAGAAATGATATACAGCATTAGTAATGATCAACTGATTTTTTTTTCTGTTTCAACATGTGTCTTCCTTCTCTGGCTATCTCCTTCACTAATCCTTTAACAAATTTGGGCAAAGAGGGGAGTCTGTTGATGGCTGGGCTGAGGCCTGCAGAGAAGGTCTGGAATATCCTAACAGCAGAGTATTATATTACAGATTTGTGTTCAATACAAGTGAAGAGCTTTTCTAGATCTCATAGGTTAACAGACTGCAGCAATTCTTCTGTAAGCAGCTTTAAGAGAGTGAAATGCATGAGTTAAATGATAGATCAGTGTTAAAATGGCAACTAACTACAAAGAAAAACCGCATGCCTCTGCCACACAACAAGACAGAATCTGCAATTTAACACATGCTAATTTAGTGCTATTCAATGGACTGAAAGTTTCTTATAATGGGCCAGATCTGTCCTGCAGAACAGTTTGTTGGAGTAGGCTCAGCAAAATTGAAATTCATATGTGCTGTGTTCAGAGTTCACAATAATGTATTTCCATACAGGTAAAGAAATTTTATATTGTTTCTCAGTTTATAGACATTCATTTATATTTTTCTTAATTAAGCAATACATCTGTGAAGCAAATGGGAATTTATTGATACATACAGCAGAATGTGATTGATATAAATGACAATTTCATTTTCAAAATTACAATGAGAAAATTGCACAACGCTAAATCCCTGAGACACCATAACTGATTTCACACAATAATTAGGGTGTCATAATTCAATAATTAATAATGTGTTATTCTTTTGTTTAGATCTTATATTCATGGTTATTATTACTTTTTCAGAATTTCCTGAGTTTTTTTGTGGCCTCATCATGCAACAATATCTTAAAATGGCTTGTTGTGATGCCACACATTAAGGAGTTATGTCCTATGTGTGTGTACATCATGGAGAGTTTACAGGGGAGCTGAGGGGGCCTGGTCCTTGCACTGGATGCAGTATGTTATTAAAATAATGGGTACTTTATTCCTCAATCTTTATTTTTAGGCTGTATCTAATGTACAGTGGATTCAGACAGTTTCAGACCCCTTCATTTTCTGCACAGTTTATTGTGTTGTACATTTAATTTTAACCATCAATCTACACTGAATATCCCATAATGACAAAGTGAAGACACATTTTCAGAGTGGTTTGAAACTCTATTAAGTATCAAAAATGGCAATGTCTCCTTCTTGTAAGCATTCAGATGCTTAATTCATTACTTTTTAGAATCCCCTTTGGTAGCAATTACAGCTTTGAGTCTTCCTGTGTAGGTCTCTATAAACTTTGCACTCCTGCATTTAAGACGTTTATCTCATTCTGCCTGGCAGATCTTCTCAACCTCTGTTAGTTTAGATGGGAAGCATCTGCAAATGGCCATCTTCAAGTCTCTCCACAGATGTCCTACGGGGTTTAAGTCTGGACTTGACTGGGCAACTGAATGACAGTCAGAGACTAGTTCTGAAGCCACTTCAGTGTTATATCAGCTGTATGCTGTTGGTCATTGTCATGTTTGACTTTAAGCTGCATTATTTGTATGAAAATGTGCTATATCAATAAATGTTGTTGTTGTTCTTGTTGTTGAAACATGAACTATAATTTCCTTCTATGGTCACATACATTCTGGAGCATGTTTTCTTCAATGACCTCTCCGTATTTGGCTGCACTCATCCTTCCCTTAATTTTGAACAGTCACCCTATCTTTGCTGCTGAAAAGCACTCCCATAGCATAATGCTACCACCACCATGCTCCTCTTTACGGATAGTATTAGGACTACACAGGTGATCACTCCGTAGTAATACCCCCATCCTTGTATTCTGGTCTGATATCTGACTGTGGTGCCTGTGAGATGTACAGTATGTGCTCGTCCTTTTCAAGTGGCTTCCCTGCTTGTTTCTCCAAAGAGGCTTTAGATCCAAGCAAGCAATTTACTTTAGCTGCTGTGTTTCATAGCTAGAATTTCTGATATTCCTAACTTTAGATTCACCAATTGAGACTGTTTTGTGCCTCAACCTGTTCTGGGTATGAATTTGTGACTTGTGTAGTGAGGGTCTAATATGTGTTCTGAGACCTTGGGCACCCTGTATAACATCCATCCACCCATTATCCAACCCGTTATATCCTAACTACAGGGTCGCGGGGGTCTGCTGGAGCCAATTCCTGTAAACATTTCCTATATAAAACTTTCTTTACGGTTGAAAGGCAAAAATAGAACATGCCCAAAAAAAAAAATCAGATTTATAAAACTGCACATGTGCCTTGTGCCATGCCAAGTTCCTTTGTAAGTCTCAAATCAATTTAAAATTATGAACTTGTGCACACACATTTACCCACTCCCTGTCACCTCCCATCATAACCATATATGGCATTGTTAGAATAATCATGACCTAATAAGTGTGTAAAGTTGGCCATGTTCCTGAGTGACATCTTTATAACTAACCATGGGAGAACACAGAAAATGAAATTTCAGTAATTGTGAAGTTGTGATATTACTGACTGAAGTGGATAACTGCAAAAAGTTCTTTTTATGTTGGTCTCTCTGTGGGAGTCACAAATAAAAGGAAAAAAAACAGGAGCAGGTGACAGCAGCTGAGCAGAGAGAATAGCAATGGGCCATCAAGCGGTGCCCAGGCCACCGCCAGTAAACAGCATGAATTGATACAGGCTGTATGTGCAGAACTACAAGATATTAAGAAAATTCTTATTGAATTTATAAAAAAATAAAACAATTTTCCCTAGTAAAAATCAATAATGCAATCCATGCAAGTCGTCTTTAAATTGTCGTAGTGTTGATGTCCTGAGGGACAGGGTCTGGACCTGGTCAGATGGTAGAGGCAGTTCATGTCTGTGTGTTCTCTTATACCATACTACACAGGCCATCACAAAATGAATTAAATATAATTTTGATTTGTATAACGTTTGCCATATTTGTTATTTAGTCCTACATCTTTTCACAATGTTCTAATTGCCAACTAGCAATATCATCAGGAAAAGTTATGCTGAATCCACATCAGAAATCAAAAGAAAACCATGTGTACTTTCTGAAGCCACGTTAAAACAAGAAGCTCTAATTAATACTGAACTGAATTCTGGGATTCCATGCAGATGATCTTCTTGATTACAGGACCTTCAGTTTGTGGATCTTTTATTGTGTTGGAGAGGTTTATTTTTAGTGCATTTAAGGTAGCTGAAGTTTCTATTTATTTACACTCACTATTCTTCTACAGGCTTCTCTTTGTCATACACTCTTCTGTTGCACAGAATGTTTTTCTATTCTTTCTCTTTTCTTCTACATTTAATATTTTAAAAGAAGCTTAATGCATTCTTTCATGAAACAGAAAAAAATCTATTGAAAGTCTGACCTAGAGCATGAGCTGGTATTTGGTCTTCATTGGCTCAACCTTCTAGTGACTTCATTTTCCAGCTACTTTTGGGGCACCTAATGGGATTGCTCATACCAGGGCCATTTTAGCAAAAAAACATGATAATTTCTCTGCAGCCTGAAGTGGCTTAATTCTGCTATGAGACTATCCATCCATCCATCCATTATTCAATCCACTATATCCTAACCACAGGGTCACGGAGCCAATTTTGTTGAAATTTTGCACAGTTTGAACACTGCATGTGCAAAAGTAAAATCATTTACAGGTTGCTACACTGTTGCAATAAACCCCCTGGCCAGCAGCAGTGCCATTTCCTAGAGGGTTTTTCTGCTGATACCTGCATGCCTATTGTGGATAAAATTTAATGTCATATATGTTTTCGGACATTTTTTGGAAGCTGAGATATTTATTTATATAATGTGAAAATGCTAGGTGGACAGAGATAATTGAGAATGTAGTTGTTTGGATGTAGCCTAAGACTTATCTCACTATCAAAAAAGCACTGGAGTTTGAAATCACTTTTCCACACTGGATAAAACTATATGGAACAAATGACTGCCTCTAACCTGTATTTGCAATGTAACAGTCCCCTTCACAATCTTAAAACATATTTTCACAAAATAAATATTCTATAATGGAGATTATTCTTTAATGGACACTAAATCATTTGTTTTGTAGAACAAAAATATAGACACTACACAAATTTCAACTGACATTTCAGCATTGGAGTTTGAACCAAATAATTGTTCAAAATCAAAGTCAGTAGGCAATCAAAATTTAATATCAGAATATGTCACAGTCAGAAGCCATTATTCTGTTATACATGGTGTGTTTGGACAAAGGGAGACACAAAATTCCTTGAGAAAGTCCAATCAGGAGCAACGTCAGAGTCTTTTCTCATTTGGACATTATTAAACACTGAAACAGTTTTGTGTCCTTTCCTCAAACCAAGTAATGTCAGCATTTTTCATTCCCAAGTGATGCTAGCATTTCTCATGCCAGTGTTCTTTGGTGCTTTGTAAACCCAAACACACTGAGACTCTTCTTATGCTTCTTGCACTGAGGTTAATGTGAGCTTCACTCAATAAAAACCCCAATGTACTCCACTAAGCACCAGTACAGTCAATCTTATTTTTTTATTCAAGCTCTAAAGGTGCCCTTGCTCTTTTCTTCTTGCAAATGGTAACTTTTCATTTGTTCTTTACCATTTTTTCCTTAACTCTTTTTCCTCACTAAACACAAAAGCTCCCTAATGTTCTTTTTCTCATCAGTTTCTGAAGATTGTCTTGCATACACACACCTTGATTTTTCTCCTATGCAATAGTCTTCCACCAAAATTTAAAAATGCTTTTTTTTTATTTTCCTTCACGCCAAACTTCAGATCCTTCCTTTATTTCTTCTTGTATGCCTCCCAGCCAAACACCATTTTTTTTTCCCCCTGATAAATCACTGTTTGTCTCTGTTTGTTTTCTCTGCTAGGCACTAAAGTTTTTATTAGATTTTATTCTTTCCAAACACTAAAGTTTTCCTTTCCCTAGCTAATGGGTTTCATGTCCAGCCAAAGCACCTCCCTAAAAACCAGAGATCTCCAAATACAGAACTCAAAAGATTTTCCATTTACATTTGGTGGGATGTAGTCACCGGGAAAACAAAGACTTTTTTTGATTGCTTCCTAGATCCTTACCAAATTTTCCATCTCACAATAAAGAAATTTCCAGGAAACAACTTTTTCTTTCTTTCTTTCTTTCTTTCTTTCTTTCTTTCTTTCTTTCTTTCTTTCTTTCTTTC
>JANRMT010062848.1:14023394-14044546 GCA_026402145.1 Polypterus bichir lapradei | reverse complement strand
ATATATATATATATATATATATATATATATATATATATATATATATACAGTATATATATATATATATATATATATATATATATTGCACAGTTTTACTGTCAAATAAATTAAAGAGTACGAGACACGTGTTTTGCCCTTTACATTGCGCCACAGCATGTGGTTCATTTGAAGTCTGAATCACAATCTGATTGTATGGGTGGTTACCTACCAGGTAACGCTTGTGTCGGCAAACATCCGCCACGCTGCCCTCTTCAGTTGCGAGAAGCAGATCATAGAATGTTGCAAAGTTTTACTGTCAAATAATGCAAAGAGTACGCGACATGTGTTTTGCCCTAATTCTGGGCTCACCAGGTGTACACACTCACTGCACGTCAGCGGCGAAGCCACAGCGTGTGGTTCGTTTATTTGACAGCATGTAGATCGGGGTAATTACATTTATGGCATTCATAGTCTGAATCACAATCTGATTATATGGGTGCATGTGGGATGATCAGTGTGTTAGAAGGAAAGAGATCTCATACTGGCCTCCCTGTATGTTAATCAAGTGGCAAATGCCATCGGAAGGATATATGATAGACTATCCATGTTCCAACCCGTTGAATCCGAACACAGGGTCGTAGGGGTCTGCTGGAGCCAATCCCAGCCAACACAAGGCGCAAGGCAGGAACCAATCCCGGGCAGGGCGCCAACCCACCGCAGGACACACACACCCACACCCACACACCAAGCACACACATACTAGGGACAATTTAGAATCACCAATCCACCTAACCTGCATGTCTTTGGACTGTGGGAGGAAACTGGAGTACCCGGAGGAAACCCACGCAGACACGGGATAACATGCAAACTCCACGCAAGGAGGACCCATTAAGCGAACCCAGGTCTCCTAACTGTGAGGCAACAGCGCTACCACTGCGCCACCGTGCCGCCCTATGATAGACTAACATTTAAAAAAAATTTTTTTGAATGTAACGCGATCTACCTGATCAGATACTGATACACTTGTTCTAAACAATGCCCGCGCTTGCGTTGCTCTGAAACACCGCCATTTCAGCTTTTACTGATGCATCCAGTTTCTTGTCATCATTCTGTGATAGCAAGTTTCTTCGCACAGATAATGTGGATGCAACAGACTGACGCATTGAAATTTCAAGTTGCTGTTCAAAGCTGTTGTCTGACAGACGTCAATGAAGTCTGCCCTGTCCCGGCATTTGTGAGCTGCCGAGTGCAGACTCTTCCCAGTCCACTGTACTCAGTCTTAGTCAGAGCCGGGAGACTGACGACTGCTGCTGGTTGACTGAATCAATCAGCAAAACACTACACCGTGGGCCAAAAAACCGTGACACTTAATTATTTTCAACTAAAACTCTGTTATTTCTTGATCGATTTTTACACTTTTACACACTATATATGCGAGCTTGGCCATTCCCGGGTTCCCGGGAATTACAGCAGTTTCATTCCTGGGAATGCAGGAATGAAAAATGTCCGGGAATCCCGGGCTCCTGGTAATCGGGAGCCCAGTAATGGATTCCCTAAACATGGAGGAGGTCGGACAGATATGGAGGGGCAAGGTTGTGGATAGCCTTAAAAGTTAGTAGGAGAATTTTGAATTGAATTCGGAACTGAACTGGAAGCCAATGAAGCTGCTGCAAAACAGGAGTGATATGGTGAATAGAGGGGATTCTAGTAATGATGCGGGCAGCTGAATTCTGGACCAGTTGAAGCTGATAAAGAGATTTGCAAGACCAAAGAAGAGGGAATTGCAATAATCCAGACAAGAAGTGACAAGGCTATGAACAAGGATAGCAGTGGTGTGGGGAGTGAGGGAGGGGCAAATACGATAAATGTTACGCAGGTGGAAATATGCAGACCAGGAGATGTTATTGATGTGGGACTGAAGGATAAAGTACTGTCAAGGATGACACCCAGACTCTTAAGCTATGTGGAAGGGAAGACAGAGGAATTATCAATAATAAATAAAAAATGATCAGTTTTGGATAATGTTGATTTTGTACCAATGAGGAGAACCTCAGTTTTGTCACTATTTAATTTAAGAAAGTTTGAAGAAAACCAGGATTTGATTTCTGTTTCGATATGTTTCAACTTCACTTGTTATGTGTATGTAAAACTTCCTTGGTCGAGACTGCAAGCTATAACTTGAACGAGGTATGTAAAGTATAATTAATCAGATGTACTGTACCTCAGATCTTCCGGCATTGGTCTTCCCATGATCTCCAAAGCTTTGCTACACAACTCTCAGGGAACAGTTATTTACCTTTGGTGCCACTAGTCTGCACCCTAAAACTTTCATCTTGTATCAGTCTGTGAGGACCCATTGATCATAGAATTCAAATAAAATCAAATATCATTCATTTCCTTAATAACTGATTCTTACCAGTTTTGACTTTATTGTACTCAAAAAAACTTGAAAAAGAAAATAGAATTCTTCCTCATGCCAGCATTTCCAGGATAAAAAAGAACTCTTCTGTCCCATCTATTATTTTTTACTGTTTATCGCCAATTTGTGTATTTAGTTGTTTGACATCTATTCTCATTTGATTGCATAAAAGACTGAGCTCCAGTTGTCCATTTTCTTGAAGTCAAAAGATCAGGTCCATACAATTACTGCATGTTACTGTTTGAAATCTATAAATCAGAGTAGGCTCAGGTTCAGTCTTCTCAGAAGAGCACCACGCAAGTGAAATTGGGGCTACAGCTCCTTCACAGTTCCATGCATGCTGGCTTGGAATCCCGGCTCGGTCACACATGGCTTGGTCACTACCTGTGTGGAGTTTTCACATTCTCCCCATGTTCACCCACTGGTGCTCATTTTCCTTCAAACATTCCAAACATGTGTAGCTTAGCTTAACTGGCCACTCAAAACTTACCCAGGGTGAGATTGTGGGTATGTAAGCAGGCCCTGTGATGTACTGACTACATGGCTTTCACCTAATGATAGTGCAATAAATTAAATAATCTGAAGATTCTTACCAGTATTTCAATTTGTATTTTCTGCTGTATTTTGCTTGATATTTTGTCAATGTAATTTTATTTCTAAATATAACGGCATTCATGGCTGCCTCAGTGTATTTGTGTTGCATTCTTGTTTGCTTTGTATAGCTACAATGCATACAAAGAATCATTCTTAAATGTTTAAGAAAACCATTTCTTGTGTTGGAAAACCAGTAGAATGGGGTGGTTGCACATGAACCTTTAAGGGTGTAGCAGAAAATGTTTATGTGACATCATCAAATCATTGTCTAACGCACATAGTCTTGAACATGTTTGGGGGACGTACTAGAACCTATCCAAGGGAGCACAGGGCAAACACACACACACGCACACTAATCACACAATATGACCGATTTAGTATCACCAATCCATTTAACCTGAATATCATTGGACTGTGGGAAGAAACCCACAAAGAAATGGGGAGAACATGCAAATTTCACACAGGGAGGAGCTGGGATGTGAACCTGGATCTCCTTACTGCGAGGCAGTAGTACTACCACTGTGCCACTCAACAGACTTTATGTGGATTCTTTTTTCTATTAAGCTTTTTAGTTATATTGCCTTTTGTTTGAGTGTTGTGAAGCAGGAGGGAGTTCATTTTAGTGATCAGTTCTTCAAGGCCGATCCAGACTTGAAATGAAGCATCAAGTATGCCTGTGTAACTGAATACAGGATGATCTAATTTCCCATGTATGGACCTGTTTTTAACAGATTAACATGTTATCAGCTTCATGCTAAATATTCTCTTGTATATTTATACTCTATAAAGCGTTTGTCTTAAAAACTACTGTTAGCATAACCTGGTTTGTAATATAAGGGTATTCTTCTAGTACTATATTGCTCCAATGTATCTTTGTTTAAATACATTTCTTACATTTATATATTGCTAAAGACTGAAGAACATTTTATTAAAATCAAACCGGAAGCAAGATCAAGAGATTTTCGGTATCAAAGGCCAAGGCGGCTGCTCATTTTTATTTTATAAAAACTGAAAGTCAGAACCTCAGTCATCATCATTGGTGAGTAGTGATGAGTGAACCCCACTGTACTCACTTCACCTCAAGTTTGGAAAATTTGTAGAAATGTTCTTGAACTTTATTGAACTGGCTGAAAAAACATTGAAGACAATGGGGAAGAAGAAACTGAACTAGTTTTGAGTGGATTAAAATGCTGTAGTTGTCTTTTAAGTGACCCTGATGGCTAAGGAAACATCAGTCAACTATGCTGGACTGATTATGGTGGGCAAAAATGTGATCAGACCCGTGATGCACCAATGTCAATTGTGGTGCCATCATTCCTCCCTGTCATAAAATTAATAGAAAAAAATATCAGATCAGTAAAAGATGGTAGCAGACAGGAAGCTATGAATTCCCTAAGGCTTACCCCCGATTTGATAGTTTACTAGATTTGATAGTAGTGTCACAAATACGAGACAGAATCATATAACGTTTTGGGGCAGCCACCCGTGTAATCTGGTATCCTGGCTGCAAAAGTAATTTTCAGCAAATACAGTACTGATGTGCACAAAACCGAGTCCAAAACAGAACTGAGGGAATAGGGAAAAGGTGGAGGCTTTTAAAGGGGAAGACAGGAAGTGAAGTCAAAGGGGTTGGGCTCATGTAGGTCTTCTGTCATTGGTGCGACCCTGGATGTGACATCACAGGGGCCGGAGCCGGCAAGGTCTTCTTCCATTAGTTGAGTCCCGGAAGTGACGTCAAGAGGACCAGGTGGACTCTCCTGCGAATGGTCTGCAGGCAAGGGAGAAAAAGAGTCAGTGCACTCTGCCACATCCCAGTATGTCTCAGAACTGTCCTTACTCAAGCCCTTTAGCTGCCTTCCATGCATATGTGTGTGACAATAGATACTCACCTCTCCCAAACTGAAAAGTAATCTTTTTTTTCCCTTGACACTTTTGCTCATTCACTGCCATGACTACCAAATAAGTGAAACACTAAAGCATGTGAATTCTTCACTTCTTCCTGTTTGCATCAGTTGCACAGCCCTCTGGGTAATACCATTTTGAAGTAGGGACTTCTAGAGATGATTTATGTAGCAAGGAAGCTGCTACGCTTTTAAAATGAGGGACGGATAGAATCAGGCCAACACCTAAGCCCTACTGTATTTCCACCCGGCCACCAGAATATTAACAACACCCAGGAAAATGCCCATAAAGATTAAACATACCAAATACAAAAATATATAAAATATTCCTTATTTGCTAGTATAACTACTTACAAACACAAAAAGTACTAAACAAACCCCACAAACAAACCTCCACATGACGATATTTACAGTTCTGAAATAAGTCCTTACTGCAAGTGATGGAAGTGATACTGGAAATGGAAACTATGGTTAAATGATGGAAAAAAGTGCGGAACACTCCTATTCAATAAATTGCTTCCTGGAACATGGATAGTGAATTACTGTCCTACCACCGGATTCCAGAAGAATAGTCTTCGGAGGCGCGACTCTTCTCCAAGAACATCGAAGGACTGGATTTGGAGGAAAAACAGCCCTCCGCCGTCCTTAAATCCAATGGCCGAGCACCATCCTTCTCCGCTACAAATGTCCAGTAACTGAAAGGTTTAGGAACTGCTGCGGATAATGTTGATTGGAAAATGGCATAATCAAAAAATCCTGCCACATCTTTCTCTTTGGGTTTTATCGGTACAGTGCCTACAAACCACAAACTACATATCCCACAATCCCCTTTGCATCAGTGCAAAACCCATTTAAAGACACCGACCGCAATTTACAAACAGGAATCAGTGCAATCTGTGTAGTTATTCACATTTACCAATCACTCAACAGGACATACTTACATACAAATAAAATCCCCTTTGTACTACATAATTAAAATGTTAGTCTCATATATTACACTCAGGTAAAATGCAAAAGGACATTCCCTTTAAGAGACAAACACACTGACACTTTTCCAGTTTCCTTCTGCATGCCCATTCTGTGTTTAAATGTATTCAAAAGCTAATTTTTGGTTCATTTCTAGGATCAGTGTTATATACTTGGGGGCACTCCCATCCAACATTGGCTGCGACGGCTTTGTGATGTCACACTGGCTTTACAAAGCATCATAGGGCATGGGGGTAAAAAACGTGAATTTCTTCAGCAAACAAGGTCACTGGTGAAAAAATACTTTGGTGAATTTCACCAATTAACGCTATCAGTGAGCCAGGCAAAAGGGCAGAAACAATAATAATAAATTGGCAGAGTACATTCCTAAAGCAGGAGTGTACAGAGGCAGAAGGGGGTCATAGAGTAGGTCATCTATAAATCCCCCTGCACCCGCTAGAACATTGTAGTAAGTGGTAATGGATTGCTTGTGCTTGTAAGCAAGGTATCATAGGGTTGCTTATTTGGAGGGTAGCCCATGTTGCACCCATAAATCATGAATATTTTTAAGGTGTGAAATTTCAGATGAACACATACTAATGTTAATAATAAAGTATTATTTAGTACATCTCAGACCGTACAGCAAATAACTGACCTGGCCAAAGCAGTGCAGAATAAATACAGTCCTATGAGCTCAAGAACAATGCAAATGATATTAATATTTTAGAGGAAGGGAAATTATAGTGGAAATAATGAAAACTAGTAAACAGTCACATAAGGTTCAGAGTAAACCTTCATGGTCAGATTGTCTGAAATAAAATTTGATGGTGACTGTAACCACTACTGAGTTCATTAATTTTGTTGGTTAAAATTACAACTATAAGTTAAAAAAAGTGCACAAACGTGCGACATGTAGAGGTATACAGAATGCCAGTCTTTACAGTAAGTACGCTTGATTGTGTAAATCACTATATTTACTGAGAAGGATTTCTTGGCCCTGCATTTTACCTCCATATTCCTTTTCAATTCTGCAGAGGATATTTTCTATAGTACCTAAATATCTACAATTTGTCTACTGAATATTTTGTAATTAGCTTAATTTGAAAATTTTGTGCCATACAATATATGCAACAAGAAAAAATACATTCAGATAATGCTGAAAAAAATGTGGTGTTAAATACAGTTTATGTCCATCTATACTCTCCCTTTATGACATTTAACTTAATCTTTTAAAAATGATGTCCCATACAGTATTTTTATATTTTGCTTTACTTATTTAATACTGTCTTTGTATTTTAGATAAGTCCACTAGTGACCTCAGGGAAGGGTACATTTTAGCTTTCTCACCCAATAAATCATACAGATGGCCTCAAATGGCAGTGGCTGGACCTTAAGTCTTATTGTGTCTAATTTAAATCATTTTCTTGGAGGTGTTGAAAAAAGTGCTGAAAGGTCTCTGACTGCTGCTTTTGCCAATTCAGTACCTGCATGCTCAAGCGATTTACCTTTCGGCTAGAATGACGCAGTGTACTCGAGCCTGCTTAGGAAAACCTAATGCCTGGCAGCTCATTATAAACTGAAAACACAGACAACACTGAATCAGCACAGGAAGCTGCCAACATAGCTGTCAAAAGCTGTCCTTGACAAGTCGTGTTATGATGCTTTTGACAGAAACTCCTTTTTCCTCTCTTTTAACTATGAGATACTTTAGGTAGCTCTGTAACAGTTTAGTAATGGGAATGTCCAAAACTACTCCAAACTTTTTTTCTTTCTAAATTTGTAGTACAACATTTCTGAAAACAAAGTGTGTATTCTCCCAGCTTCCTAGCAAACTGTTTGCTGGTTTTTTCACTATACTTAAAAACGTCTTAATGAGCATTAGCTGCCTTTATTTATTCAAAGTGTTCATAAGAAATGTAATGATTAACTTCATGAGGTAGAAGGACAAATTAAGCAAGAATATTTGTGTCAAATATTTGAAATATTAAAACGTGTGCTTCAATTTAAATGTTTAAAGTCTACAGTATATATTCTTGATTGTAATAGAAATTTGTGATTTTTCACCCTCTGATAGAGGTTCATAGAGAGCTAGACCCCTAGTAAAAGATCAAAAATCAAAAATAACATTATATTCTTAATCACTTACCTCAAAATAGCCTAAAATGATACCCCACATGTTTATGTTTGAAATTTGTACATTTTTACCTTCTGGAAGTGGCTCTTACAGGGATAGGACCACCAGTAAAGAATCAAGTATCAAAAATATTATCATATTTGTGATCAGCAACCTCAAAATAGCAGAGAATGACACTCCACATGCCTGTATTATTGATCCCCTCTTTATCAAAGTTTCTGCATTTTGTTGCATTCATCTTATTCTCTACCCTCATATGCCTAGCAGGGTCTGCTGCATCCCCAGAACCTGACACTGTTACCACCATGCTTCACACTGGATATTTTGTGTTTTCAATAATGTAAAGTGTTCAGTCTGATGGCTGTATCTCAGTTTTGGTTTCATCACACCATTGGACCTTCTTCCAGAAGTCTTCAGGGGCAACCATAAGCATTCTAGCAAACTCTAGATGATGTAATGTTTGTGGGTTTTTTTTTTTTTTTGCTTTTGTTATAGTTTTTCTTTTTTTTTTTTTAACATTTGCTTTATCTTTACTACTCTCCTATAAAGCTATGTCTAGAGAACAGGAGTAACTTTGACCCCTCATACCCCATTAGGAAGTGACTCCCTGTGGATGGTTCATATGGCATTCATAACTTCAAGTCCAACTGGTCATTTTTGCTGAACAGATTTATTGGTTTACTGTTTATCATAAGGGTGTAATTTCCTGCACACAATATGGTCCAAATGGCTTAAAAATGAGGGGGTCAAAATTAGGGGGCGCTCCACAAAATTTAACTAGACATCAAGATACATCAAACAGTATGTCATATGTGGGTGTTTTCTCGTACTGGTGAGCCAGAAGATGCTGCACCAAAAAATTGAAGTGATTACAAAGCATTTATTAGTAATTGACACAATTAATAGACACTGGTGTTGATTTTCCAATATATTAATTTTCCTCTCCATTTTGTATGCTGCCACGTGAATATGTTCTTATTTTAATGAATATGTATTCCTTTGTCTTTGTTTCAAATGTCCTTATTCCAGTAGTTTTTTTAGTTACATTTAAGCATAAGATGCACTAGGAAGCTTCTTCTCCATCTCCTCCCCATCTACTTAGACTATATTCAATATAGTTATGACTGTATCTCGAATATCATTATTTGCCAATTAAGAAATTGTGTCAGAAGGAAAGGACAAAGGCAAAGAAAAAAAATAAATATGAAGTAATATGTGTAATGTGAGAACACCAAACACATACATACATTTTTTAAGATGGAATGAATGTTGATGGAGTTATTACACCACACATACAATGAGAAATAATCAACTGTTACTTAGACAGACACTGACACCCCAATAATGTTATAGTACCTATGAAGTACTGTTTTGGAGGTTTTCATATTTTATTGTTATACAACTTTGAATCACAGTGAATTTTTTTTGGCTTTTTTGACACTGGTCAACAGACAAAAGCTCTTTATCATCAAAGTGAAAGAAGATCTGAGCAAAGTGGTCTAAATTAATTACAGACTAGGGGGTTTTGCCCCCTGCTCGCTTCTCTCGCCAACCCCTGGGCCAGCGCTACGCGCTAGCCACTTTGCAGTTCAGCCACTTGTGTATGGGGACGTGGATGCACAATTTAAACAGATTGCTATTTTCATGCTAATTGCAATATATACATAATAGAACTATTTTACATTATAGCAAGTAATTAACCATATTAAAAAATAGTAAAACGTAATAATTTGAAAGTAAATTATGTTTCATGTTGCGTTAGATTTATTTGTTGCGTTATGCGATTTTGTTCTGTTTGGATTTGAAATTATGATGCAAGTACTTTTTAAACTTACACTTTTACTGTAAAACTTCCTTAAAAACAATTTTTTGAATTACATTTTTGTCAATATCGCCTTGAATTTTGATTCTGTGTTTGGACTTAAATCGTGACAAGCAACGTATAACTTCCTGTGAGTGAATATCATTTCTTTCTCTCTAATAAATAAACTGACTTTTTCGAATGTTTGTCTCTGTGATTTGTTAATTGTCTTTATAAAAGCTATTCTAATGGGAAACTGTTAACGTTTTAATACGAATGGTATATCAAGATCTCCTTTGGTGTCTAATGTTATCCTTAGGAGATGTACTACATTACTTTTCTTAGATACATCCTTCTTTCAACAGTATTTTGGGCGGTGGAAGACCGGACGGTATTAACAGTTTTTATTATGCTTTGGGATATTGTAAGTTGATGTTTTCACCTTTTTTTGTACAATCACCACCAACTGTTTCAGCATAGTCTAATGATACGTATTTAACCAATTTGCTGTGTAACCAATGAAGAATCTTTGCATTAATTTGTTTGACCTCATCGTTTCTCGGTGCTAGGATTGCCCATGTATTAATTTCTTCTGTTGATAACTCTTCAAGATGAAATTCTTCAATAAGATTTGGACATAATAAGTCTTCCTTTATTAGGAACTTAAAGTGAGGAAAACATAAAAATTTATAAGAGCTAACAGAGCAGGAACTGTGTCTGTTAAAAGCATTCACACGAATGAGTGGTGAGAGAGCCATGTGCGTGGTTGAATATGGTTGAGAGGAGGGCGTGACTTGAAAAAATCTCATGGCCAAAGTCTCATCTCGCGGGACTTAAAATTATCTCTTTGAAAAAGTCTCGTCTCAGGATTTCCTTTTATAATAGAGAGATATAAACTACAAAATAATCAACCATGTAAACATTCATCCCTTCAAGTCAGTATTTAGTTTTTGCATCTTTGGCAGTCATGACAGCCTTGAGTTGGTGTGCACAGGTCTCTGTAAGCTTTGCACACCTGCACACTGTCAGTTCCCCCATTCTTCTTTGTACAACTCCTCAAGCTCTGTACAGTTGCATGGGGATCATGGTTGAACAGCCTTTTTCAAGTCCAGCCACAAATTCTCACTGAGGTTGAGATCAGGGTTCTGGCTCCACGACAATAACATTATTGTTTTTAAACCACTCCTGTGCAGCTTCAGCTTTATGCGTGGGGTTCTTGGCTCCTGGAAAACAAATCTTCTCCCATGGCGTAGGTTTCTTGCAGACTGCATCAGGTTTTCCTCTAGGATTTCCTTGTATTTTGTTGCATTCATTTTATTCTCAAACCTCTCAAGCCTATCAGGGCCTGCTACAGAGAAGCAACCCCTCACACTTCTACCCCCATGCTTAACATCATGAATGGTGTGTTGTTCGTAATGTGCACGTTACACCAAACATGGTGTTTAGCCTGATGGCCTTTTGATTTCATTAGACCATAGGAACATCTTTCAGGTGTCCACGGGGTCTTCCATGTGCCTTCTGGCAAACTCAGGATGATGTCATTTTTTTTTTAACAGTGGCTTTCATTTAGCTCTTCTCCTATAAAGCTGTGACTGATGAAGAATGAGGGCAACACTTGCTGCATGTCCAATCCCTCCAATCTGAACCACTGTAGTTTTTCACTCCTTAACAGTTATCATAGGTCTCTTGGTGGCTTCCTTCACACGTCTTCTTCTGTGATATCTTAGCTTTTGTAGACAGCCTGTTTGTGGCAGATTTACAGCTCTGCCATACTCTTTCCATTTCTTAATTATCTGTTTCTCAGGACTCCAGAGATATTCAGTGACTTTTCTTCATCCCCTGACTTGTGCTTTGCATTCCTCTTTTCATTGAGTTGCTGGTAGTATTTTTTGTCTTCACTGTGTAGGTTAGTTCCCCATACTGACTCACTACAAGATGATCTTTCTAGTAGTTAAGGTACATTTACACTTGAATCAACTGAAACCCCAGACAGGTGACCTCCATTGAATTCATTCTGTGACTTCCAAAACCAATTGGCTGCACCACTTATGATTAAATGGAGCAAATGCTTATTTGATCAGTTGTTTTGTGTTTTATATTTGTAAATAATTTAGAGCCCTTTGCAGAGATCTGTTTTCACTTTGACTTTGAAGAGTGTGTTTCTGTTGACCAAGTTCAAAATTGCAAATTAAATTAATTGTGTTTCTAAGTTTTATTACAATAAATTGTGAAAACATCCAGAGGATGAATACCTTTCATAGGCACAGTGTATCCTGAGGAGTTGCTGGAGAGTCTGAGAGGCTGACATCAGTGGTCTTTAATGCAATTTGCAGCATCAGTAGAGAAAGGAAGACAGTTAAGAGACTTTTTCAGCTCCAACCCCAACTCTCCATCTTGTAAGGTCTACTGGCATGAGTGCACGGCCATCAGTGGAGCTTCGAACCACGTGTAGATGGAAGAATGTGTGCAGATTGAGTTGCCACTGATCCCAGGTGAGCAGCGTGAGGCAGAGCCAAGGCAAGACTATGCAGATCAAACATGTGTTACAGGGCAGCTGTGGAGTCTCAAAGATGAGAGCCAGACCTGGAACGCTGTTTGCAGCATCAGTTCAGAGAAGAAGTGACGCTCCACACAAAGAGATTTGTTTGTCCACATATAATGGAGAGATCACAGAAGTGCAGCCTTAAACACTACTACTACAATGTATGGCAGTACAACACTCAACATCCTTGCTATGCCACTTGACAACAAAGCATCCAAGACCCCTATTGATGTGTGCTTATCACTCGCTAGACGACCACAGTGGAAATAAAGTTAAGCCTGACATTTTGAAGAGTTTGTGCAGTGTTTCAAGAGGTTAGAAGTGGTCACTGAGGACAGTGGCTACAAAGCATGAGTTATATAATGATGCTGACAGGTTGCATCATCCTTGCAATTTGTCACCATTAGTATGAGCTGGCATTGTACCATGTTAATGAGCAGCTTCAAAGCCAGCTTCAGGGAAGCCTTTAAAAATGGTAAGCCTGTTAAAGTCATGTTTGAACTAGTGTGGCAACAGCAGATGTCCTTTTAAGCATAACAAGCTACCAAAAACAGCAATGTAAAAATCAAGTATTCATTGGCATTCTGAGCTGGTGCTATTGTATTATTACCAAATATTAAACAACACCCATTTATTTAAGGGACAATTACAATGGAAACGGTGTGCACTGAAAACATAAAGTGAAAAAGAAGATTAAAAAAAAAAAAAAGAATATATCTGAATAAGAAGGAACGATGTGGTGCACAGTTGCGGCTTTGTAATGTTTCAAATTTCTTTAAAAATGTTCCCTTACAAAATATTTACATTTTTTTGGAATGGCATTTGGTGGAAAGTTGCCAGATTATCCAAGAAAAATTCGGACTTTTTTTGACAAAGCCACAAATCTCACTAGAAGAATAAAAAATAATGTTTGGCAACTTTTCACAAAGCAAGATTTAAAAAGGTGGAGACACACTGCTCACACTATTTTGACATGAGAATTACTGAAACGAGTGAAAAAATGAAGCCGTCTTCTTTTCTTTTTTTTGTAAATACTTTTAAATGGGTGGAGTATAGGACAGAAATATTACGTTTGTCTAATATTCTATCTATAATTCCACAGAGGTCATTGTTCTTCATTTTGTAACGTTGGAATTTAATTCTTCCTTCAAGTGACGGGCTTAGACAGCATTTGTTGACCTAAAGCTGCAATATGTTGAATGGACCAATTTTTTATATGGATCACAATTGCTCTTAGCTCTAAGAAACATCGAGAAGAAGTGGACTCTATCTGAAATCTAAATGTAATTGTTTTGTTACCACCAGTTTAGATGCATGATTTGTGTTTTTATTGTTATTTTATAATATCAAGAAGGTGCTTACAGACAAGTCAGCTTGTCCTGATTAAAAGCAGATTTGTGTGAACGTGGAACCTATGCTGCACAGAGAGAGTGAGCTGTCTGCAGGATGTAGGGGAATAAAATAAATGGAGTATTAACCTTCAACCGCTGAATATTAATCAGCTTTTAATAAAAGAAAAATAAAGCAGCTGCCACTCTAAATATTTTGAAAGAGACACTGCCTTTATTTTTGCAATGCAAGGTATTTTATTTAAACAAACACTTTTCCTTGGCAATTTGAATTTTAAGCAGTATGACTGAAAATAGATAAGGTGGTAAAGCACATAGTGTCAAAGAATTTTGAATTATTATTGCGTTCCACTTCAAACCTAATCATATCAGTTTTCATATCACTCAGGAAAAGCCTGCTAAAAGATGAAATAACTACTGTAATTACAAGTCCTGTCTGGTGAGCAGACCTGGAACCCAAAGAAGAGGCATTTGAACTGTGGGACGAAGACAAAGTCTGGAGGGCAAGTCAATGTGACCTCACAGGGGATGTTCAGACTTCTGTCTTCTCACCTGCACTTAACTTCTGCGTATTTCTTTTGGATAGAGGCAAAGTGTATTTTTTTTTATAAAGGTACAATTTTGATTCTATAAGAAACATCGACAAAAAGTGACATTTAACTGAAATATAAATATAATTGTTTTGTTACCACCAACTTACAGCAGGTTAAGGTGCACTAAAGGTGCAAATGACAATGGCCTCCAAGCAACAACTATCCAGTGTATTGTGTCACTTAAAAATTATAAAACTAATACATTAAGATTGGTGGATTTTAAAAAGCTCATTAGGGAGCTGGCAGCTGCCTTTATCTAACATGGCCATCACTAAATATGTGGTGCAAAAAGCTCCATGAAAATATGAAAAAGTATTACGAGAATACAAGGAGTTAGTATGCAATATGTGGAAGGAAAGCTGTTACCTTGAAAATGTGTCACACTGATAACTTAAAGGTTATCACAAAGATACAATGTTTGAACTACTTTGTTTGAATTTTCATTAATATATAAAAATTGAAGCAAACTTTGTTGACCCATTTCTGACGTCAGACTGTCAGCGGTGTTTGTATCCCACATAAATATGCCAGGGCCACAATAAAAAAATAAATAAATAATGCAAACTTGTTCTCTGGTCAGACTTGTTTTACAAGAAGAAGGATTTAGTTGCTGCCATCTGAATTTTTACAGTTAATCAGATACTCTTTCTTTTTTAATAGCGACATTTACTTTTCCTTTGCAGCTTCTTTTTAAAGACTGTGGAGTTCACAGCAATGTGTAGTGTGCTGACTTTTGGCATTCTTTCAGTATAATAACACAAGGATTTTAAGACACATGGATTTAACAGTGGAAAAAGAAGACTTTAAACTCAAAAAGAAGTTCAAGGTTTCAGTATAAATTAAAAAAATATATAATAATTAAAAAAGGTAGTTCCCATACCCATCATTATGATTAAAAACAGTCTGTGATTAGAAGATGAACCCACATGTTTGCCTGGTTTTTTGTATGCATGTCTACACTATTTAAAAAACCAATGATATACTTTTGATGAAGTTCTGTGACTTTAGTATATATCAGATAATTCTTTTAAAAATAGACTATTAAGAAGGGCATTAACCTAAGCCATCATCATCTCTGAATTTCCTTTAGGAGCTTCATTATTTTCAGGGGGCCAAGAAGGAGACAGCCCACCATCTTGCTGATCTTGTCTTCGGACTAGTGTCAGTTTATGAGACTGAAAATTGCTGAGCATGTCAAATTTAACGACTACTGGCTGACCTTCCAGCTCAGTCATGCTCACTGCTTTATGTGACAGTCAATAACATTTTGTCTGATGGAGCTTTTGCTGTATAAAGGGTTAACAGGTAAGTTCAGTGGCAATCTCAATCCTTTTTTTCTTTTTTTCCCTTTCTGTCGTAGTATGTAGAACACAAGACCCCAGACAGACAAGCTTCTCTTCTGTTTGCAAGGTCCAAAATCCCAGTGTTCCTAATTACTTGTTGCTGCATTATATGCCTTACACTTCAAGATTAGCATTCATTGGTTGTCAGCTCTCATTCATTCAAAGTCTGCCCCTACCGCTAAAGACAAAATCAGACCTGTTTGATTTCATCGGGGTGAGTCAAGGGCTAGTTGGAGGGAATTCACTGTTTATGTCACGTTAGGCGACACTTCACAGTAGTGCGCCGTCAACTGTCTCCGACTCGCTAAGATTCTGTAAATGAATGCTACAACTGAATACCGCTGAATGTGACGTGGCTTTATTTCAAACACTGTGAGGTTACGAAAAGATTAACAACAATTAAAGGGGACATAAGATGAATATGTGTCCCACACAACGCCATGAGACACCTTTTTCTTTCACATTAGTAAGTGCAGGTTAGTAGCACCAACACTATTGCATCTTCACAGTTCTGGGTTCAGATATTGGCTTGATTACATTCTGCATTGCGTTTGCACATCCTACTTGTGTTCATGGTGGTTTTCTCCAAGTATTTCTATTTTTAACTCTCATTGCTAAAACATATATATTAAGTTGTGATGAATTGGCGCAACAAGGACATATACATGTTGGCCTTACAATGGACTTGCTCTCTCTTTGAAGATGTTTGACTTCTTACACCCAATGCTGCTAAGATAGAAAGGAAGAATGACTAACAGTCATATGAGTGATTAGCAAATATAGGAGTAACATAGTAATTAGTGTTGCTACCTTCCAAATCAAGATGGTCTGAATGCCAACCTGGTTACTCTGTGTGTAGTCTGCACATTTTTCCCCTGTACATATGGAGTTTTCCTTCTACACAAATACATATACATAAAACATTGTACAATTAATAGAACTTGACACCAAAAAGAAGTTTGGGGCAGCCACCCGTATACTTGACTAAGGCTGCAGTAATGGAGGTTTGGCAAAACAGAAATGTACAAGTTGAGTTCCAAACAGAAACTGAGTAACAATGGAAGATGACTGGCTTTTAAAACAGGTGACCAGAAGTGACATCAGATGGAACTGAATCCGGAAGTGACATTCTTGGAGCAGGAGCTGGAAGTGATGTCATTGGAATCAGACAGAATTTCCTGTGTCTGGTCTGCAGAGTTAGAAGAAAAAAGTTTATTGAACGTAGCCACCCCCTGGCCTGGTGTGGAATTACCTTCTGTTGGTCCTTCTAGCTGCCTCCCATGTGCACGTGTGTGACAACATATACATACTTAAGGTTAACTGGCTGCTTTAAACTAGCTTTAATGAGTGTGTGTGTGTGTGTGTGTCTGTGTGTGTGCATAAGTGTGTCCAGTGTTGGGACTGCTTTCTGCTTCTCACCTTATGCCACCATAAAAGGGTCCACCCCTCTTGACACCCCTTGAACATTAGTCTCCATTTTTATCTATTGTCTATACTATCCCACCATTGTTTTAAAGATAATTAATAATTTTATTTCAAGAAAGTAACATAGTATACAATCAAGCAAATAAAACATGCAGAATTTATACAACAAATAACTTCATAAACTAACAAAGCTAGAATTCAACCATTTTTAACCTTTTTGAAAATACTCGCCAGAGCCATATATTTCTGAAAACACTGGCTCCTCATTGAAATGTGGATGGATGAAAAAGTAGACTCTTAAAAATGCTGGCTCTAATCACACTCTGATATGTTTGTGCTTGTTACATGCACTGCTGTTAAAAAGTTTGGGGTCACTCAAAAATCTTGACATTTTTCATAGAAATTAAAACCCTTTATTTTGTAAATGGTCCGAGAGAATGTACAGTCCCATCCCACATACAACAGGTGGCAGTGTCCCACCAGTGGTGTCCCAGTTGGGATACCTGCAGGGATACATGGGAAATGAAGTCTGGTAATGCAACCCTGTTGGGGTCCCAGGGTACTGGTAGAGGGTGCTGTTTGGGGAGGATCTCCATGGTTTCCATATGACTTGGAAGTGCTTCCAAGAGGACACGCTGTGGCGCCAGAAGCATTTCTCGGTCCGGCTTAAAGGGACCCAGCTGCCTCACATCGGGGAGTCAGAGTTGGGAAGTAGCAGGTGGGCACTCTTTGAGGAAAGAGGGAGGAGGAATTTGATAAGAGTTATTGCATTGGTGACTGATCTTTTGATAGGTGATTGTTGGAAAGGTGCATTTGGATAAATAAATATCTTTTATTTAAACCCAAAATTGCGGCGGGCATTTTGTGAGAAATCCCTTGGCCGGTGGTGTTACTAACCCTTCAATAATTTTTATGGTAATGTGTACGTGAACATCTCTGTCATTTGTATTTTCGATCGTTTTAGTGTGGATGGAGGTACTTTTGTAAATGATGTGAAAACACTAGCATGGATGGAGATCATTTTGATTTAAAAATGCTGTTGTAGTAGACTGGATGTAGCCTACAATTGCTTCAGATAAGTTGAAAAATAGATGCTAAAATCATGTTCATGGGTACATTTAGTGTTTTATCATTAGACAAATTAGATGCATCAAGCGTATGCGACCCTGATGGCTCATTTGACTCCTTGATTATATTCTTAATAAATAATTCTAAGTAACTTCCTATAGTTCATACTTTATTAATATTGGAAAGTAAAGATCAGCTCTGTGGTAAATTCTTTCTTTGGTTACATTTCACTTAGACATAGCAATGAAGTACTTTAAAGTAACCAAGGGAATCTGCGGGGTATGAAGTTGCCTCAACTCGCCAGTCAGCAACTGTCAGAGCATATTAGCCAAGCCACTGTAAGTAGCCTGAAAAATCCATACATTCTGTAAATCAAACAAGTGTAGCCGTACAGTCTCAAATATCAGCTTGGGGAAAGGGGCTCTGAACTGAAATGAAGGAATGAGGAGGTCAGGCTACTTTAACAAGGGAAATGAAGAGGGCCGAGGCAACATTAACCTTCAGCGTTTACTTGACTGGTGTGATTAGTCAGGAGACTCCTTTCCTTCAATTCTTTGCCAGACAGAAAAAGCTTTTCTTCTCTGTCGTGTTTAATCCCTCAGAGATAGTGGAATTGAGAATCAGTAGACATAGCAAAGAGGAAGTGAACAATATAAGAAAAGAGAAGTGAGAAATCAAAAAAAAACTTTTATTTACATGTGGCAAATAAATATGTGCAGAGAGAGAAGGCGGCAAACAGAGCATGACTGTTGATGATGGATTTCATTACGGTGATATAAAGTTACTTATTTTTATTCCTGTCATTTGAAAATATTATTAAATTGCCACGGAACAGGTTTTATGTGAAACAGAGTGTCTCCTCTTTCCAAAGCGATAAAATCACCTGGCACACACTGACACCATGCTTTTTCTTTATTTACTGGCAAAAGGAGGTGGAATGGTAATGACCCACACATGAAAAATAATAACAATAAAAAAAAGACATTTTAGCTTTCATTTCAGTCTCAGAGAATTGGCCAGTTTCCTAATTAATTGGAAAATAAATATCAGCTTCAGTCCACTGCTACTTACTCTGGAGGGAGTTTTATCCAAACTCCATGTCTGTTACCTATAGCACTTTAAACAAATATTATGAATTTTTTTTAGAAATACAAATCCAAAGCATATATGTTACAAATTATGTTTTCATTTAGTTTAGTCATTAAAAATAAATTAAATCCCCACTATTATATAACTGCTATTCCAAGTACAAACAGGTTCTTTGTTTCTTTTTTATTACTCTTTATTCATCACATAAAATTCAAAAGTACTCATAAAATTAATTTATAGTAGGAGAGTTTTGGTAGCACCCATCCATTTTGGGACTCTGCTTGACCCAGTTGTGGGGTGGCAGGAGCCAGAGCTGGTCTAAACAGCATTGGGTGCATTCAAGCAAAATAGATAACCACTTCAATTCATGGTCAATCCTGGCAACGACCCTGGCATAGTGCCCTGGTATCACAGGGCACACACACATTAACCAACTCACCAATCAACCTGTCCTGCTCTTGTTTGGGGATGCCGGTGGAAAAGTGGAGCACCCGGAGGAATAAAACCCACAGAGGCAGAGAGGACATGCTAACTCCACATGAACGATGACTGGGCATGGGGTTCAAATCCCTGAACCACTGTGCCACCGATATTTATACAGCTTGAAAAGTAGAGTTCTCCAGGGGATATTCGAAAAAGCATACAATTAGGCAAAAGAACTAAATTAAATGATAAAATAAAGTAAAAATTACTGTTAAAATTTTAACAGGGCATTACTTATCATTGCTTAAATGTATAGAAGAACAAAATATCTCAAAACACTACAGGCAGAAATACAAATGCCAGAGTTAACAGTTACAAAAATGTCTGTCCATTTTGCTAACTTGTGTATTCCAATACATAATATAAGAAAATTATCCAATCAAATTTATATGTAAAATTCAAGCTAATCCTGCAGAGAGTGGGCATCAAATGAGGCGTATCTGTCAATACAGTATCAGTCAACAGCGGAGTTTAGAGTTTTTAGGGCAAAGCACAATACATTTGTAATGTACTGTATAGTTGCTTTAAAGTGGGAATTTACAAAGCAATAAATCTGTGAATAAATTAGAAATAATGTGTTTTAGCAGAATGAAAGTGTATACTGAATATTCTAAACTTACAAATAAGCAAAAACAATGCAATAAAAACATAAATAAATAAACTCATAAAGCAAGGTAGAAACACAGTGAAACTTTCTACAGTTTTCTTTTTTTCAGTTATCTTATGAAATCTTTGGATTCCATTTATATGATTTTGCTTTGTTGCACACAAGTAACACAGTGTTCAAATACAAAGCTGCCTTCATTCAGTCAATTGATACTTTGGCTTTGTGCAAAAAAGACTGCATGTATATTTTATTTAAGGCTTATTTTACTTTGAATTCAGTATTTGCAGTATTTTTTAAAATTAATTTTATTTTATTATAAGAAAGTATGCAATCAGGCACCTAATATTTAGAGAACTCACACATCAAATTTCTTCAAAATCCATCTAGAAAGAATGTTAGAAAAACAAACAAAAGAAACAAAAGAAAAGAGGGAAAAAACAAAACCTAACGAAACAAGAATTTAGCCCCCACCTAAATAATATTTAGAATTTTAAATAATACATTTATACAGAATTTTTTGCAGGAAGAAGGCTATGCACAAGTTTGTCAAAAAGGAACTGTTATAAAAATGCTGCATCTTTTGCTGTAGACGTAGACGAAAACCTAAAAATACAATATATCTATCTGAGACGGAAGGACAAAAATAAATGTGTTTTAAACCTGTGGATAGCTTGTATAGAAAAGGAGTGATGACAACATAGCAAATACAATGTGCAATAAGGAAGGCAAGTGCAGTATAAAGTCAAGGTTCTCTGACTTTCTTGAAATAACCAAACACTACCGACTAGTATAATAAAGCTTCTTTAGTTTAAAGATAGATAGATAGATAGATAGATAGATAGATAGATAGATAGATAGA
>JANRMT010062848.1:13983881-13995535 GCA_026402145.1 Polypterus bichir lapradei | reverse complement strand
TCTATCTATCTATCTATCTATCTATCTATCTATCTATCTATCTATCTATCTATCTATCTATCTATCTAACTATCTAACTTTCTTTCTATCTTTCTATCTATCCATCTATCTGCTTTAGTGGGTTTTACTCTTCACTTATGGTTTTGTTTGTTTATATCCCATGAAAAACATCTTAAATGTCTTATGATCATGGGGGTATTTTTCGTACGTGGATTACTCGTTTAGCCGGATGTAATTGTTGACGATTTGGCATGATCCTGGATCTGTCGGTTTTTCGAAACTCTTGCTGGATGTGTTGTCATAGCAGCACATCCAAATCCTCAAACCTGCTTGGCGCAGGTTTGTTCTATGTAAACAAGGATTAGCTAACATACTGAATCAGTTTCCGTGCATGGAATTCATTCAGTCATGGCTTCACAGTTCCTGAATGAGCAACGAATTGATATTGGTACGCAAATTATAAGAAGAAAATTTCATATAGAGAGGGTTTTGTGCGATCGGCAAGATCCTTTATTGCTCCCAGAGGATATTCTTTTTGAAAGATTCCGCTTTAGCCAGGGGGGAATATTGTACATCAAAGATTTATTAGCACCTTATATTCGAAGTCAAACTAGGCGAAGTCGGGCTCTCACAACCACACAGACAGTATGCATTGCTTTGATGTTTTTTGCAAGCGGCACTTTTTTTTATATACTGTAGGCGATGCAGAAAATCTATCTAAAAGTGCAGTTTGCCAGGCAATTCGTAAAGTCTGTTTGGCTCTGAAATATTTCCTTTGGG
Source organism: Polypterus bichir lapradei (assembly GCA_026402145.1). NCBI lineage: Eukaryota > Metazoa > Chordata > Cladistia > Polypteriformes > Polypteridae > Polypterus > Polypterus bichir. Next base: position 13,994,755 of record JANRMT010062848.1, on the reverse strand, counting down.
TTTTCATAGTGTTTCCTGGACACCTGCATGTGCAGACAATAAAAGAGGTGTTTCATGCCATTGCAGGTAGGTAATACACAGGCAAAAGCACCCACAGATCCATAAAGAATCTCACAATCAGCTTAACATTCTCATTACCCAGGATTTCCAAATCTGATTGGGGCACCATGGGACTGATCAGAGGGGAGTTTGATCAAACATTATTTGGAAAATGTACATCTCCTCCTGATGAATAATCAGACACAGTGTCTTCATTAAATAGTTGACCTTTGTCAATATCTCGTTGGTCAGACACAGATTCTAGAGATATGACATTCCCAGCAACTGACCCAACAAAAAAAAAAGAGGGCTATATGGAACATACCTATGGCACACATTGAGGACAAATATATGCAATGACCATCCTTTACCTGAAATGAAGTGACCACTACATTCTGCCACTGGTTCTGAGGAGGAGCTTCCCCCTGGAATGCCCTCAAAAACAGGGCAATGAGCATTTTGCTGGAGAGCCAACTCTTCTGCAGGGGTTAGGTCTGGACTCCGTGGACCTCCACCTTTTTTGCTTGTCTGCCTTCTTATTAGCTTTAAAATTAATGTTTTTTTATATTATATATGATTCTTTATGTCAATAATTCTTTTAATAGTTATATACCAATATTTACCAGTTTAAAGTATATTCTTATACTTCACTTTAACCTGTTCCCATGTTCTACTTTGATCTGGAATTATGACATATTAAATAATAATTAATCTGACACATAGGAAATTAAACGCTGCATTCAGTAAGTACAATGCACACTACTTACGCATTTAATTTGTCGGCCTCTTTTTGCCAGCCGTCTTTTCTGGTTTGGGCTGCTTTTGCAGTGTTACCCCCTGTGTATATTAAATCTTGAAATTCTTCATATCCTTTGAATAAAAGGTCCTGCTCCGCTTGTGTGAAAAAAAAAATTCACAAAATTTATCATTTTGTTACAGCCTATCAAAGACTTGCTGATCATGTTTTCTAGACTCAATATATATGGGCTTTTCACTCATCTACTAATCTACTACACCGCTGCATTTGAAAAACCGACTTATCCTGGATGAGCTTCACTAGCATTAACTCATCCAAGATGAGGCATCTGATCTTGGATGATTTAAGCAATGTACGGAAAATACCCCCCAACACTACCACAGGTAAACATGGTCAATCAAAATAAAGTACATTCAGGGTGAAAAAATCTGACACCAAAGGCTCCTAAAAAGGCGTAAGAATTGGGTCAAAAAGACCCAGAAAGTAGAGCATTAAGTCTTAAACCAATTGAAAAAAATCATAAATATCTTCCATTCCCATCAAATCATCCTAATTGTCTTCTATTCTAAACCTTAGGATCATCGCTATCACATTTTAAGATGGTTAATCAATCTATTATATAAAGCAGTCGATGTGTGTGTGTATGTTTGTTTGTCCACCATACAAATCTTCCCCGGGCGTCTGATCGCCACAAAACTGGGCATGGGGCTCCTTTCTGACCAGGAGAATGTTATGGGTTAGGTTTGGTTGGGAAAAATGTTCGTGCTCAAACGCAGGGCACCTTTTCACCGACACCACATTCGGCACACGTCCCCGTTCTTAAGATGACCGCACGTTGCAATAGACGGTCACCTAGTGGCGGCTTTGATCTCTGTGTGTGAAGAGGAACTGCCGTATAGATGTAAAACATGAACGACCCAGTACGCGTGACTGAATGACACACCCGTGTTTCCGCACATCATACTCCCACACTCACTGATAGTGCTGTACAATTATGAGAGGGAAGAGAATTCCCGAGTTGACGAGCACTATGAGAGACGCTTGAGCTCCCATAGCACAGAGTTTGATGTGTGGTACAGAAACTCGAGCTGCAAATGATGATCTGAGTGAGCGAGAAGAGTGTAAGTCTGTAGGAGATCAGTGAGGTTGTTGAGACCTTTAAATGTTAAGAGCAGTATTTTGTATTGTATTCTGTAGTTAACAGGGAGACAGTGAAGTAGAGAGACAATAGGTAGGATATGTTCAGTGGATTTAGAACAGCAGGTTATTATCCTGGCAGTAAAATTTTTAAGAAGTTGTAAACGATGGATAAGTTTTTGTGGAATGCCAGATAGAATAGCATTGCAGTAATTTATACGTGAGGTGACTCGGGCATTAACCAATACTTCAGTACTGTGTTGCGTAAGAACAGGATGTCTAGAAATGGTTCGGGGACGGAAGAAGACAGTCCGAGAAATGTTACTTAATTATTATTATTATTATTATTATTATTATTATTATTATTATTATTATTATTATTATTTAATAAATGCATTATTAGTATATAAATGGATATAAATAATTGCATTTAAACGATTCACCAAAATCTGTTGTGTGTAAATGATACTCTTTTAAACATTATTGCTTTTTCATCAGAAAACCCGGTTTCCATGTCTACTTGTATTAGTTTAAATGGCACTTTTGCAACTCGCAATAGGGCGGACGTGCTTATTTAATAATTGCCATTATTAGTATTGAGGCATGCGGCTGGGGGTGGTACCCAGCCGGGACGCCCAGGAGGACCAGAGGAGAGCCTGGTGGTTTTGGGGACCACGGGTACAGAGCTTTGAAGCTCAGCCCTGTAGGGGCCCATGGTGAGCCCCAATGCCTACAGAGTCCTGGACCTCAGCATTTCCGCCACACCCTGAAGTGCTGGAGGGAAGAGGATCAGGGAGACCCAGAGTGTTTCCGGGTGCAGAGCCGGTACTTCCGCCACACTGGGGAGTGCCGGTGGAAGCTTATTGGAAGACACCTGGAGCACATCATAAAAGGGGCAGCCGCCCTCCATTCAAAGGCTGGAGTCAGGTGGAAGAAGACAGAGCATGGAGGAGAGGAGTGGAGGCAGACCAGAAGAGGCATTGTGAGGCCTGGACTTTGGGGTGATTGGTGCTGTGGCACTGGGTTGTGCGTGTTCACCATTGTATGCATTTGTAAAATAAATGTGTGTTGGGTGATACAACGATGTCAGCCTGTCTGTGTCTGGCCTGCTTACCACAATGGCATCCCAGATGGGACTCTCTGCATACTATGGGGCAGAGACCCAGAAAAAATAATTTTGTGGGCAATCCGGTACAGCAGGTAAGCCCACACATGCGCTGCGGGAGTGGCACACGCACAACCCCACAGGAGTGATTCGCCCAAGAGACTGCCACCGGTCCACAGAAGGGCCGTTTCCCCCTGGTGCGGAAGGATGACAACGGGCGTTGCCGGAGTTCAGCGGGCTCCTATGAGCGCGTCGTGGCTGAGGACATCCGGGACAGCATGAGGCAGGCGCCTTGGACAGACAGGATTCAGGAGGTAAGTGCCCTGCCCAGCGATGGTCGGCCCTGTGGGGTCGGACTTACATTCTCTGTTGCAGGCAGGGACTGCCCGGATCCATGTCGGCGGCAGACGTGTGCTGGTCTGCGGGGCTTTCTCAGTGAAGTGGCAGCAGGAGGAGCTGCGGAGAAGGAGTTGCTGCAGCCCTAGAGATCATGGCAGCTGCGAGGCTTCCTGGAGGCACGCCACCGCACCGGGAAGAGGGGAGACAAGATGGCCGCAGACTGGAAGTCCCTCCCTGAGACAGGCAAGAGATTGAACGGTGTGTCTTGTGTGCCCGCCGAGGATTGGATGGAGGCGGGACAAAGGAATGTCCATCTCGAGCCGGGGAAGGACCCAAATGGGCCGATTGAAAGGCCCCACAGGAAGCAGCGTGTGTGACTGACGGAAAGGTAAGTCTCTCGTCGGCTGTCTTTCTGTGCTTGCCGGCGGCTCTGCGCGAGCTGGAGGAGTGCCTTCAGCTCACAGAGTCGCTTTTGCAGGTGCTACGTGCCCTCCATACGGAATTGCAGAAGCTGGAGGGGAAGGCAGTCGCGTCAGTGCAGTCGCTGCATGGATGGACAGAACGGCGCAATGCTGGATCCTTCAGCCGGAGCGGTACGGCGGGGACGGTGAGTAAAACCAACCCCATAAAGCATAAGGGAGACCCCACCGAAAAGGCCCGTGACATAAATGATCAGAACCAAGTAGGGGGGCCTCCGACAGTTGACGCGGCGGCGGGTGCTGCACGCGTTGTGAGGGGAGAGAGAGGAAGAGGGCTGGCAGGACGTGGGCTGATGTGTGCCCCAGGTTTTAGCGCCCTATGTCCTGAGCCAGCGTCGGTCTCATGTCACTCTACAGGGATGCAGATGGGACAGGGTCTATGCCTTTTCCATAGGGAGACCCAAACCGTCATGGCATCCCAGAGAAAGAGGAGGAATCGGAGGAAGAGAGCTGGTTCCTCCGATACGAAGGGACGTGATGCTGGGTGCTCACTTCCAGAGAAGGGCCGCCCTCTGCGGAGGCAGAGGGAAACTCCACAGCTGGCTGAGGTGACGGGGGCGCGTGTGGTCCCGTCCGATGTCCCAACACGGGGGGCACGAATGTCTCGGAAAGGGGGCCGAGGTGGCGAGCACCAGGGTGTCAGTCAGAGGGGGGAGCGTTGCCTACGTATGAGATGAGGAGACGCCGAGTGGTGGCGTCAGGGCAACGTCTCCACCCCTTATTCTGATTTATATCTTGCAGGACCAGGCCCTGGAGCGGAGTATGTTGGCGTCCCACCGTGGATGACCTGCCCTCGCGGGATGGGCCGCTGGCCCCTAGGGGTCACAGCTTGTGGTGGGGTACTGTGGCAAGCGGCTGGGGGTGGTACCCAGCCAGGATGCCCAGGAGGACCAGAGGAGCGCTTGCGCCTCCTCCAGACCACGAGGGGGTGACCGCCCTGGTGGCTTTGGGGACCACGGGTACAGAGCTTTGAAACTCAGCCCTGTAGGGGCCCGTGGTCACCGCCAGGGGGCGCCCCAATGCCTACGGAGTCTTGGACCTCAGCACTTTCGCCACGTGCTGGGGGGAAGAGGATCAGGGACACCCGGAGTGCTTCCAGGTGCAGAGCCGGTACTTCCGCCACACTGGGGAGTGCCGGTGGAAGCTTATCGGAAGACACCTGGAGCACGTCCAGGTGATCATAAAAGGGGCCGCCTCCCTCCATTCGAAGGCTGGAGTCAGGTGGAAGAGGAAAGAGTTTGGAGGAGAGAAGTGGAGGTGGATCAGAAAAGGCATTGTGAGGCCTGGAATTTGGAGTGATTGGTGCTGTGGCACTGGGTTTTCCGTGTTCACCATTGTATATATTTGTAAAATAAACGTGTGTTGGGTGATGCAACGATGTCTGCCTGTCTGTGTCCGGCCTGCTTACCACAGTATAAAAATGGATATAAATAATTGCATTTAAACGATTCGCCAAAATCTGTTGTATGTAAACGATACTCTTTTAAACGTTATTGCTTTTTCATCAGAAAACCCGGTTTCCACATCTACCTGTATTAGTTGAAATGGCACTTTTGCCACTTGCAATAGGGCGGATGCGCTGACGTATCATATCGACTGGGCAACACAGTGAATGCTGTGTCTATCTATGTACAGTATGTCTATGCTTAAAAAGGCAGCATCCTTCCTCCGCTGTGCGTTGCTCTTTACCCATGTTTCTTTAGATTGTCAAGAGATGGTGGAAGTGCCCAAGTATGTGAATGCCGACTGATATGATCGCGTGAAGGGGAACTGCCGTATGGATGTAAAATGTGAACAACCCAGTGCGTGTGACCGGCTGACACACCCGCGTTTCCGCACGTCACACTCCTACATGCACTAATAGTGCTGTATTTCATTCTCCAACATCCGTTATATGCAATCACGTTTGAACAGAGACTCGCCTTAAAAACATAGCACCTTTCCCCCACCATTTTCCCCAAATGCAGCACTGGTTGTATGTCACTTCTCTCTGTATTTACCATTGCCAACGTCCGTTAGATAGCATCACGCTTCAACACAGATGCGCCTTACAAACACAGCACCCCTCCCTGCCATTTTTCCCACTACAGTTTCAGTGCTACTGTTTCTCACTGGCTTTCCGTATTTGTAGTGCTATTTGCTCTCTTTCTGACTAACAGTACGATTTCAGTGTTGCTCTTTCTGACTGACTCTTTCTATTTGTTCGCTTTCCGAGGGATAGTAAATACCATAAATTCATCTCACTGTGGTGCATGTTCCGTATGTTATACCATGTAACACATTATAATTGTCCTGCTTTTCGCCAATATACCCATGCCACCGGAAAAAAGACGTAGAATTTGAAGGTCCACTTCAGATGCCACAACAAAGTCTATTTCAAGCCCATCTCAAACGCCACACCACATAGACACCAGAGTAGAGGAACTTACAATAACATGTCAATCAGAAAAATATTTGTTCTATTTCTATGTTCTGTTTCTTTCATTTGGGAAATTTACCGGTTATAGATTCCTGGGCAACGCCGGGTACTCCTGCTAGTATAAAATAAATCTGATTTCCAAAACACCTAAAAAAGGGTGTCATCGATCGAGTCAAAAAAGATCCAGAAGGCACAGCATTGTGTCATTACTTGAGAATGTTGTGATGGCTAAGCCAATTAGAGAATGCTACTGTATATCATACTGAATAATTATGCTCCCTTGGCCAAGTGTGATTCCTCCCTCATGTTAGATCCTGCTAGCACATGCTCTAGTCCCCAGAGAGTCTACAGTCAGAATCAGAAAAATGGACAGAAGATATTCCAGTAAGCGATTTTTCAAATTTCAGTTTGACACTAAACAGTATATTCAAATACTGTTTATATCAAATATTCAAAGCTCATTCATAAATCAGATTTCTCCATGATAGCCTGGTGCCCTGTCATGGGACAGTTAGTATATTACATACAGTTCCTTATGCTCTTAGGATTGACTCCAGTTCCTCACTGGATGATGTAATCTGATTTGAGAGTTTTCTCTTATGCTGCAGTAATAAGTATATATTGAAATTTTTTCTCAACATTTTGTCAGTTATTTTGAACTGCATGTCAGTGCTCATCTATTTCTTAATGTGCTTACCGTTCACAGTAAGTCAGGAGCTATCCTGGTTTGGGCAGGATCTGAAAGGGAATTGAAAGCCAGGTTTTCTCAGTGTCCAATAACTCACAAATGGCCACCCAGACTCGTTTATTTAATTTCCTTCCATTACTGAACCTGTTTAATTCAGGCACATAGACATGTTCTTACATTCACTCATACACCTGCAGTCACCCTTCAACCAAGTACAGATTTCTGTGGGAAGCAGGAGGAAAGTAGAGCACTCTGAGAAAATATGAGAAGAAAACACCTAGTGAAGGTTTTACAAAGTTCAAAGAGGCAAACCCGTCTTTTGAGATTTAGCATCAAAGTAAAATTTACAAATTTAGTTTTATGGGCAATCAAAATATCCCCCACCCCAAAAAAAAAAATCTTCAGGCACTGCCTCACAAATCTAACTTGAATCAAATGGGTCAAACTGCAGTTTACCCCACGACGCCAGTAGCTAAATTACAACTGCAAAGTGAATTAAACTTCTTTTCACACAAGAAAACTTCAGGTCAGGTGCTCAGTCTCATATTGCATTTTAGGAAACCAGGCTGTCCCCATTATGGCAGGGGACAAAGCCTCCAAATGACACATATCTACTTCCATAAGGAAAGCTTACATTACTCTTGGTCCTCTTTGACAAATGGCGATGTTGTTTTGTACTAAAAGCATTCATCTGCTCCTCAGAGTTTTAACCAGTTGTTCTATCACTGTTAAATATAAGTAAATGAAGAGATAACCTAAATAAAAACATTAACATAATGAAAATAATAAATGTAATGTTCCTCTGAATGTAATTAACATAATGAATGTACTGTCTCACTGACCATGACTTTACAGATCTTGATCGCCAATCTGTCCAGTGGCATTCCATTTACACCCTCCATATGTCTTATTTTTTTTTACTCTTTCCTTATTTTTGTTCTCTTTTCTGTCTCTGAAGTCCTTGCCCCCTTTCATCCCAGTCGCTTAGACTTTGCTGTAAATCACCTCCTAACTCTAGGCCTTAGGGGTCTCTGAGAAGGCCTTAAACCTCCCAGGTTCACTTCTGGTCAATAAATGGGATCACTTCCAAGGTCATAGTTGTCCTAGTTTTGTTACAGAAGGCTTTGTATAGCAGCCAAACATGCCTTGATACCCTTGAGAGTCTACCTTCAAGATAGTTCCCCAGGAGCCTGATCTTTTAAACAGATATACATTCCCTTTTTGGGTACTGTACCTCTATAGGCCTCACTCTCCCTTTATATACAGAACCAGGCATTTTTGCAAAGTACTAGGTTTCCTGGCCTCTAATGTCATGAAGGAAGATTGCAAGCCTCCACCCAAGCTGTCTGGGTCTTGTTGTTACCCCTTTCAAATACCTTTCTGGGCAACAAAGTATATATACTGTATGTGTATATATATAAATATATATATATATATATATACTCTTTAATAAAAGCCCTGTGTGCGTCCAGTGTCCGTGTGTGTCTTCTGGAGAAGTGCGCATGCGCGGGGTCACACGGCACGTGTTCAGTCTCTTCCTGTGCATTTCCTGTGCAGACACACACATAGGCGCATGAGAGACAGACACGCACACACAGGCGTGTGCACGACAGACACACGCACACACACAGGCGCCCACGCGACAGACACACGCACGCGCACACACACACACACACAGGCACGCGCGGGACACACACACACACAGGTGTGCGTGTGCATTGTTGCAGTGTTACTTTTCTTGGTTGTTTATTAATTTTTCAACTGTTCATTTTTTTCCCCTGTGCTTAAAACTCATTAAAAAAGGTGTTTTTAGCGAGCGGTTCCTAGCACTATAGCGCAAACTCTTCCAGTCTTAGTTTTCTCAGTTGTTCAAGGTTTTCTTAGTGTTATTCAATGTTTTTACATTTAGTTTACTATTACGCTGTGCATTCAGTGGTATAATTAACTATATTTGTGCTTAAAAACATAAAAAAAATATATATTTACATACAGTTCATACGGTCTGGAATGGATTAATTGTATTTACATAAAATCCTATGGGGATAAATTACTTCGGTTCACGACCAAATCAGGTTAGAACCAGAGTTATGGAACAAATTATGGTCGTGAGCCGAGGTTCCACTGTATTACTGTCATACAAAATTACAGGCATTTTACGGAAACACAAACCAGTATTACTGAGAGAGAAAATTAAAGGCACACAATACAGTGACGTATATTACAGCTACATACAAGGTCCCTTGCCATTTAATATAGACTGTTCCCACTAATGTTTATGCACTACTGTTCTAGCGCCCGTTATTTTAACGGGCTTAATGTCTAGTATATATATATAAATATATATATATATATATGTATGTATATATATATATAAATATATATACAGTGGTGTGAAAAACTATTTGCCCCCTTCCTGATTTCTTATTCTTTTGCATGTTTGTCACACAAAATGTTTCTGATCATCAAACACATTTAACCATTAGTCAAATATAACACAAGTAAACACAAAATGCAGTTTTTAAATGATGGTTTTTATTATTTAGGGAGAAAAAAAAAATCCAAACCTACATGGCCCTGTGTGAAAAAGTAATTGCCCCCTGAACCTAATAACTGGTTGGGCCACCCTTAGCAGCAATAACTGCAATCAAGCGTTTGCGATAACTTACAATGAGTCTTTTACAGCACTCTGGAGGAATTTTGGCCCACTCATCTTTGCAGAATTGTTGTAATTCAGCTTTATTTGAGGGTTTTCTAGCATGAACCGCCTTTTTAAGGTCATGCCATAGCATCTCAATTGGATTCAGGTCAGGACTTTGACTAGGCCATTCCAAAGTCTTCATTTTGTTTATCTTCAGCCATTCAGAGGTGGATTTGCTGGTGTGTTTTGGGTCATTGTCCTGTTGCAGCACCCAAGATCGCTTCAGCTTGAGTTGACGAACAGATGGCCGGACATTCTCCTTCAGGATTTTTTGGTAGACAGTAGAATTCATGGTTCCATCTATCACAGCAAGCCTTCCAGGTCCTGAAGCAGCAAAACAACCCCAGACCATCACACTACCACCACCATATTTTACTGTTGGTATGATGCTCTTTTTCTGAAATGCTGTGTTCCTTTTACGCCAGATGTAACGGGACATTTGCCTTTCAAAAAGTTCAACTTTTGTCTCATCAGTCCACAAGGTATTTTCCCAAAAGTCTTGGCAATCATTGAGATGTTTCTTAGCAAAATTGAGACGAGCCCTAATGTTCTTTTTGCTTAACAGTGGTTTGCGTCTTGGAAATCTGCCATGCAGGCTGTTTTTGCCCAGTCTCTTTCTTATGGTGGAGTCATGAACACTGACCTTAATTGAGGCAAGTGAGGCCTGCAGTTCTTTAGACGTTGTCCTGGGGTCTTTTGTGACGTCTCGGATGAGTCGTCTCTGCGCTCTTGGGGTAATTTTGGTCACCGGCCAGTCCTGGGAAGGTTCACCACTGTTCCATGTTTTTGCCATTTGTGGATAATGGCTCTCACTGTGGTTCGCTGGAGTCCCAAAGCTTTAGAAATGGCTTTATAACCTTTACCAGACTGATAGATCTCAATTACTTCTGTTCTCATTTGTTCCTAAATTTCTTTGGATCTTGGCATGATGTCTAGCTTTTGAGGTGCTTTTGGTCTACTTCTCTGTGTCAGGCAGCTCCTATTTAAGTGATTTCTTGATTGAAACAGGTGTGGCAGTAATCAGGCCTGGGGGTGGCTACGGAAATTGAACTCAGGTGTGATACACCACAGTTAGGTTATTTTTTAACAAGGGGGCAATTACTTTTTCACACAGGGCCATGTAGGTTTGGATTTTTTTTCTCCCTAAATAATAAAAACCATCATTTAAAAACTGCATTTTGTGTTTACTTGTGTTATATTTGACTAATGGTTA
>JANRMT010062848.1:13930813-13958881 GCA_026402145.1 Polypterus bichir lapradei | reverse complement strand
TAGGTTTACATCGTGCTTTGTTTCCGAAGTAGCAGAACTCATGAATATGGTTGTATATGTCACTCGCTCGCTTCTTATTGTTTCGCTGCCTTCTCAATTATATAATGAATGTTTTCTTCAGTGCTTTTTGGGGCTCTTCCTGGTTTTCTACTTACTGCGTGATTACGTGGGAGGCGTGATGATGTCATACGAAACTCCGCCCCCACGGCTTTCAAGCTCATCTCCATTACAGTAAATGGAGAAAAACAGCTTCCAGTTATGACCATTACGCGTAGAATTTCAAAATGAAACCTGCCCAACTTTTGTAAGGAAGCTGTAAGGAATGAACCTGCCAAATTTCAGCCTTCTACCCACACGGGAAGTTGGAGAATTAGTGATGAGTGAGTGAGTGAGTGAGTGAGTGAGTGAGTGAGTGAGTGAGTGAGTGAGTCAGTGAGGGCTTTGCCTTTTATTAGTATATATATATGTGTGTGTGTAATAAATTGTAAAAGAATATTATACATTAACTAAAAATTCCATGATCACAGTGGATTTAATTTGGGGTTTTCATCATTGATCAACAAAACAATGACTCTTTAATATCAAAGTGGAAATAGATTTCTGCAATGTGGTCTAAATTAATTACAAATGTAAAACACAAAAAAATTGATCATGTAAGTTGATCAATTGATGAAGTCAGTATTCAGCAGATGCACCTTTAGCAGCCATGACAGCCTTGAGTCTGTGCCTACAGGTCTTCATCAGCATTACACATACACACTGCCATTTTTTCCCATTCTCCTTTGCAAAACTGATCAAGCTCAGTCAGGTTGTATTGCAACTGTGAACAGCCTTTAAGAAGCCAAGTTGCAAAGTCTCACTGAGATTGAGATCCGAACTCTGACTCTGCCACTCCAGGACATTAACATTGTTGTTTTTTAAAGCCATTCCACTTTACCTTCAGTTTTATGCTTGGGGTTGCTGTCTTGCTGGAAAACAAATCCTCTCCCATGGTGCAGGTTTCTTTCAGACTGCATCAGGTCTTCCTCCAAGGTTTCCCTGTATTTTGTTGCATTCATTTTATTCTAGTAGTTGTCTTGCTGGAACTCAAATCTTCTCCTAAGGTGCAGGTCAGTAGCTGCATTATCAATCAGTTTTTGTGGTAATTGATTTATTGATTATTTTAACAGGACTCTAAGGCATATTCAGTGACTTGGATACTTTCTTGTGTCCACCCCAGGACTTCTGCTTTTACAGAAGTTCTTGAAGTGTTCTTTTGTGGTTTACTGTGTACATCAGGCCATGATACTGACTCACCACATGTTGGACCTACTTCAATCAACTGAAACCCCCAACAGGTGAGCTTCAATGAACTAATTATTTGACTTCCAAAACCAACTGACTACACCAGTCATGATTTAGGTGTGTCTGTCTCATTAAAGAGGGTGAATGCTTATGTGATCGATTATTTGGTGTTTTATATTTGCAATTAATGTCTTTTTTTTTGATCAATGTTGAAAAAAGCCAAATTACATCGACTGTGATACAATGTTTTACAGTGAAACAATAAATTGTGAAAACGTTCAAGGGGTGAATACTTTTATTGGCACTGTAACTATTACAAAAAGTGTATAATAATTCTAGATTTACTGATTTGTAGTTATTAACATTAATGGTGAACCACTTAAACTGACCCCTTGACATTCAAATAAAAAACTGTGGATGGCAAGGTCAGCTATGCTAGCACTAATTTACTTTGAGACTGCTGGATACATTTTTTGTAGCTAGCAATCATGTGAAAGATCTTATTCCTGTTCACATGAGTATCTGGCTTTCCTGTGTGGCTAGTGGCTCATTGGTGACTTTTTGTCACACGGTGCTTGGTATAAAAAAATCCGTGTATAGAGAGTGTCACACGTGTACATGGGAGGCAGCTTAAAGGCCTGAATGATGGTAATTTTATGACAAAAGCGGGGGTGGTGGAGTGTACTGACCCTTTCTCTCTTTCCACTGCAGACCAAATATGGGAAATTCCGCCTGGGTCCAATGACCTCACTTCCGGTTCCTGCCCTAATGACCTCACTTCCTCTGCTATCCCTTAAAAACGGCATCTTTGTCTACTTAAGTCAGTTCTGTTTTGGATTCGTATCTGTACACAATGTACTCCCAATTCAACTCTTTCAAGGCCAGGAAAAAAATTATACGGGTGGATGCCCTACACCTTTTTTCGACTCTGTTGTCTCATTTTTGACAAGAGCAGCACTTCAATTTAAGCTTTGCTATGTAAATTTATTTTCTCGGATATCTACTGCCCGATTCTCAAACTGATGCCACAGCTTTTCATTATTTGGACATTTGCATTTCAACTTACTTAACATACTCCCAACCTATGTATTCACTGAAGCCAGCCGGAAGAATATGATTTTAATTTTTTTTTACTATAGTGTCTCTAAATTTTGATCAAATTTTATTAAATACTGTAAACAGTGAATAATCCAGCACAAGATGATGATATCTGAGGTTAGCCTTCATGAGTACCATTTTTTAACAATGCAATGGGTTAACAGTGTCCATAATTACTTTTATCTAAACCACTTTGTTATCATGTTACTGGAAAACAATATTTTATGTGTTAGATGTTATTTCATTTCGATCATTCATGTAGACAAGTGTTTTGACCAAGACGAACTACAGCTCGAAACAATCTTTGGTTGAATTTATTTTTGTGCATGAAGTTCTGAACACTGACTCACCCATGCAGATTTTCAAAAGTAATGTATTCAGATATAGGGTGGTGAATGGTGTCTTCTTCTTCTTCTTTCAGCTACTCCCGTTAGGGGTTGCTACAGCGGATCATCTTCCATATCTTTCTGTCCTCTGCATCTTGTTCTGTTACACCCATCACCTGCATGTTCTATCGCACCACATCCATAAACCTTCTCTTAGGTCTTTCTCTTTTCCTCTTGCCTGGCAGCTCTATCCTTAACATCCTTCTCCCAATATACCCAGCATCTCTTATATGCACAATCCCGCCTCTCTGATCTTGTCTCCCAACCATCCAGCCTGAGCCGACCCTCTAATGTACTCATTTTAAATCCTGCCCATCCTCATCACACCCAATGCAAATCTTAGCATCTTTAACTCTGCTACCTCCATTTCTGTCTCCTGCTTTCTGGTTAGTGCCACCGTCTCCAACCCATATAACATAGCTGGTTTCACTACCATCCTGTCAACCTTCCGTTTCTCACAAATTATTCCTGACACTCTTCTCCACCCATTCAGGTTTTGTTTTTAGTGGCTGGAATTCCAATCCTGCCATCAACCCCCAAGTTGTCTCTGTAAATTGGAGGACCTGCTTGCAGGGCTGGATGCAGATTAACATCATACCCAGGATGAAGCCACTGCAGTTTAAGGCCTTGCTCAAGGGAGTCACTTCTGGTGTTTATGGGATTTGAGCCGGCAACCTTCTGATTGCCGGTGCAGATCCTGAGCCTCTGAGCCACTACACGTATAGTCATGTGAAAAATTATGCACACCCCTTCATGCAAACAGTGACTACAGATAAAGGTAATACAGTATATGTGAACAAAGGACACATTAAAATGACATTGACACATTCTCATGATCTAAATTAGCAAAAAATGCATTTTTGTCACTGGAAAAAGTAAATACACCCTTACATTTATCACCACTTTAAATCCATAAAATTAGAATCAGATTTTCCTGATCTGTGCCAATCATTAGAACCCCCTTTAGGGAGTATGCAGGTGGAACCTGTGTTATTTAAACTGCAGATATCTCGGATCTGGTGTTCTTTTTGCTGTGATGTCATCATGCCAAGATCAGAGCTTCCTCCAGAAAAAGTTGTGGATGTCTATGAGTCTGGATATGTTTGGCACAAAATAAAGACAGTATTTAATGCAAAGAACTTCATACAAACTGTGAAGCATGGTGATGGAAATCTTAAAGTTTGGGTTTGCAGTTCTGCCACACTGCTTGGACAGCTTGCAGTTATTGAGTCAACCACTGTATGAATTCTGCATTATATCAAACTGTGCCTGAGGAGAATGGAAGGCTATCTGTCTGAAAGCTGAAGGTGACTTTTCAACATGATAATGATGTGAAGCATACTAGTAAATCCACCAAGGAATGGACTAACAAAAAGGAAATGGAGGGTTATGGACTGGCCTGAATTAAATTCAAATGAAATGCTGCGGTGGGATTTGAAATGGGAAATACATGCAAGAAAACCCACAAACATGAATTGTAAATGGAGTAGTGGTCCAACATGTCACCCAGTCGATGGCAGGGAATGAAGGGCAGTTATAGAAAACCCCTGCAAGAAATTATTTCTGCTAAAGGGGACAAGGGGCTTGTGAAGCTAAGGGTGTACTTAATTTTCCCCAATGAAAGTGAATAAATGATTGAAAAAGGCAAATGTTCTTTGTGTTTTTATTTAAATATGCATTATGATCTAATGTTTCATCTCTGTGAAACAACAAGTCTACAGTTTCCATGGGGCACGTTTACTTTTTCAAATGACTCCAAACATTTTCAGCAATGCATTTAAAATATTAACGAGATAAAAAAATAGAAAACATAGATGAGTGTACAATGTGAATGTATAGTGTAAAACAGTGTATGAAAAATTCAGTTTTTTTCTGACATATTATAAAGTGAAAATGGGAGAAGGTGAAAAGCACACCTGCATTGCTCACAATTCACTGCCTCATTATAATTGAATTTACAGGTTTTGGCAAGGATGGGCAAAAACAGGAAGACATGTACTAAGATAAGGAGAGAAAAATGTGAAGAATAATTGGTAAGATATGAAAAGACACTATAATAGATAGATAGATAGATAGATAGATAGATAGATAGATAGATAGATAGATAGATAGATAGATAGATAGATAGATAGATAGATAGATATTTTTTCTTTATTTTGGATTACAAAAATTTTTTTCCTTAGTGCACGTCTCCATACTTCTTGCAACATAAACAGCTTGAAAAGGGGAACAAATACTAAACTCATTCAATGGATTTACAGTAGAAGACGGAAGTGCTCCTTAATAAATGCGCCGTCTTTTTCATTTTTGCGTCAGTGTGACATAGAAAGCTACATGTGAACGCTTTGGCCACATTATTTGTAACACACATTTGTGTCACAGCAGACATAAAGCAGGATGACATCATTTCAGATTAAATGCAGCTGCCTGCATGATCTTTTTTGTGGCCATCCATCCAAAGGTCTGACTCCAGTTAAAAACATCTTGTTTTACCCAAGATCCACATTTAGAAGAGAATTTGCATTTGGAATGTAGCTAAGCAGAGCAGCTTTATTTTTGTTTGGAATTAACACCACTGGGGCTCAGTTCCAAACAGTTTCCACTGTATTTGATACTTTATATTTTTCCAGGATAAACAGTACAGCATAGAACATATTTAAACAGCAATGAATATGATAGTTTAATTTAAAGCAGATATGGATGTGAATTAAAAAAATTAATATATTTTTCATTCAATTAATAAATATATTTTCTATCTTATTATAAATATAGAAATATGAATGTGCACTGCCATGCAGATTACTGAATTCATAACATTCAACTCCCATTCCAATGCCAAACAATTCTGCTGTTAAAAATCAAATTACAAATAAAATTGAAGATATTATAAACATTCTAGATTTAATATACTCAATACAATTAACTTAATTTTCATTCCACTTATCTGGATGAGAGTCATGACAGCAAAATGCTGACTTTGACAAACCCAAACATTGTATCTTTAGCCACTTTTTCTAGCTCCTTCTGGGGAGTTACAGTAAAGAACATTTCTTTTTACTGCCTCTGGTCTTCTCCAGTTCTGCCATTCCTGGTATCCACATCCCTCTACACCCCTACCCTGGGAGTTGTTATGACCTGGGTACCATAATATTTAAAAAGAAAATGATAGTCTGACAGTATCACTGCACTATAATACAGCTGACAACAGGGGATTACCATACACTGCACACTACCAAGTTATCCAGCTCTCAACATTTGCAGTATATCTACATTTATACAAATAAATATAAACAATCTATAGAGGCTCTTGATAATATTAAGTGATTTTTGGTAGAATATGAACAATGATCTAATGGGCACTCAGGTCATTGGCAATACTCTTATCTCTTAGGGCATTATTTGATTAAAGTGTGACTGATGCTGAAGACCAACACAGCATAACTGAGAAGAGAAAGAGAACTTGAAAGACTTAGTCATAGCAATACAACCACAAAATTATTAAAAGCAGGGTCAGCATTCCCACTAAGCTAAAATTAGGTAGTCAACTCACCTAGTTCTGAAGAACACATGTAACAGTAAAGTGGCTGCTGTTTCACCACCCTGGGTCCTTCCTATATGGAGTTTACATATTCTGCCCGGGTCTGCACGGGTTTCCGCTGGGTGCTCTGGTTTTCTCCCACAGTCCAAAGAAACATGCAAGTTAGGTGAATTGGCAATCCTTAATTGGTTGGGGTGTGTGTGTGTGTTCGTCCTGCGATGGACTGGCGCCCTGTCCATTGGTTGTTCCTGCCTTGTGCCCTATGCCATTTGGAATAGGCTCCACCAGACCCCCAGCGACCCTGTTCAGGACTAAGTGGATTAGTCTGATTTGGAAACACAATATATCTGTCATGGCGTATTGAATATTGAACAAGTATTTGAAATAGCTAAACATAAACAATAAGAGGGACTACTTCAAGACCTTTCATGAATAAAAAAATGCAGATTTGCACACCATAACCAAAATAAGTAGATTCTACTCAGAAGAATTACACTTCTATTCAATGTGAAACACACAAGCCTAGGGAGTGTCTCACAGGTATAGGGTTGCCAGATTCTACAGTGAAAGATCTGAATGTGACACCACCACTAACTCACTTTCCATTTGCCTTAGAATGGAGGAGATCCACCTGGAGGACTAGTGACATCATTTCTGCACAGGACACCAAACACTCCATCCCTTTCTGCTTCGTCACCTTATATATCCCACCTGACCCCAGAAACAGAAGTCGCTATGGACACAGCCTTCAAGGACAGTGCTACTCTGAGAAGAGATAACGACATCACACTGATGTGAATGTCTTCTTTTTAATTCATATTTTTTTACCGATAACAACAGACATTAAACGGGGTCACCCTCTGGTAACCCCAACCCTTTTGGTCTAATTCTAAATTGAATTTGTTTTTCTTTTCTTATAACTATTATTTTGACACTTTGGAAAGCGCTTTGAGCTACACCCTGAAACAGAAATAACTGTAGTTGTTGTTTCCCTCTTATCATTTTAAAGTGATTTTGTACAACGTAAACTTTTGAACCTTGTATAGTTTGTACTGCAAGTTAACAAGGCCTCTGGGATCTTGAACTTAAAAGCTCTATCAATCCATTCATTTTCCAATCATCTCACGTGAAGGAGTCACAATCAAACCTATATTTTACCTTGCAGCTTGTGGAGATGCACCAAAATTCATAAAATGCTAACATGGCCTGTGAGTTTAGCAGCCTGCTTTTAGCCTGGTTGAAGACAGAAGATTCTGTGTGAAGGCGTAAGATTAATGTAATGTAAGGTTGGACAAACCACATGTTTATTAAGAGTGTTGGATATGCTAACGATGAATATATAGCTTCTGCGCTCTGAGTTAAAGGGAATTACCATACTTAGGGCAAAGAGTATAAACGTTTACCCTTTCAGCCCACACAGATGTTATAAATTACATTATGGAATGTGTAGATGCTTTTTGTGCTCTTTCTGATTTGAAAAATTATATCTGTTTTGTTTTTATTAAATGATAGTGTTTTTTTCGCTGATGTCATCGTGGGCACTGTGTTGTGTTCATGGTTGCATCTGTGATGTTGGCAACAACATTTCCTGTTGCTGCTTACGTGATCGCCAAAAGCATTACGTGTAATGTCATCATGTCAACACTACTTAAGATGGTGCCACACTGTACTCATTATCTAAGTTTCAGATAAAATTTCCAAACAATCTCTCACAGGGAAAAGACATTAGATGGGATGAGAATACTCTTGCTTTGTTTTTGAACAATGGGTAATGGGACTGGGAGAGAAATTGTAGGGAATGCAAACAGAACAGGGAGAGGGTTTTACCATATTTTCTGATGTGGTACCTAAAACCCACAACTGGACACTGTCTACTATGTGTTAATAAGCAGTTTGCCAAAAGACAAAAACAGCATTCTAGAACTTATCAAGTTATGACCTGGTCTTACTCTAGAGACTCATACAGATAACCATTAAAGACACCATTATCTTCTCAAAAATACATAACAGTGAGTTGTAAATCTAATACAGTCCATGATTACTGTAAATGGAATTGGAAAAGGCAAAGCTAAATGTAATAAAGGAGGTGCCAAACAATTTTTGAAAAACACCTACATAAATAAAAAAAATTCAGATGTTTCTGGTACCTAATACCTAAGTTAGGTAGACTTTATTATCCCAGAGGAGAATTTGTTTGCAGCAGGATAGTATAAAAACATAAGGCACTGTTAAACAGATACAAAGAAATGAGCCAAAGCAAAATATCTGACAACCAGTGTTATCATCAGTACAATCACACAAAATTTCTACAAAAAAGAATAATTACATTTAACAGTATACTCACTTGGCAAATTATTAGGATTTCCTCTACACCTGCTTATCCAGCCAATCATGTGGCAGCAGCACAATGTATAAAATCATATAGATACAGGTCAGAAGCTTAAGTTAATGTTCACATCAAAACTCCAGAATGGGTAAAAAATGTAATCTCATTGATTTTGACTGTAGCATGATTATTGGTGCCAGATGGGCAGGTTTGAGTATTTCTGTAACTGGCGATCGTCTAGGATTTTCACGCACAACCATCTCTAGGGTTTACAAAGAATGGTTCAAAAATCGAAAATCATCCAGTGAGCAGGAAGTTCTATGGACATAAATGTCTTTTTTGACATGAGAGATCAGAGGAGAATGGTCAGGTTGGAGTTTACAGAAAGGCTACAGTAACTCAGATAAGCACTCTATACAATTGTTACCAGCAAAAAAGCATCCCACAATGCATAACATGTTGGAACCTGAGGCAGATGGACTTCAACAGCAGAAGATCATGTTAGTTTCACTCATATCAGCCAAGAACAGAACACTAAATCTTGCTTTAACACAGGCTCACAAAATGTAGACAGATGAAGACTGGAAAAACATGGCCTGGTCTGATGAATCTTGACTTCTACTGAGGCATACAGATTGTATGGTCAGAATCTGGCACTAAAAGAATGAATCCATGCACTGAACATGCCTTGTGTCAACAGTCCAGGCTGGTGGTGTTGTAATGGGGTGGAGAATCTCATCTTGGCACAGTTTTCGCCCATTAACATCAATTAATCATTGTCACAGTATGCCACATGAGTACTGTTGCTGACCTTGAGTATCCCTTCATGGCAACTATTTGCCCATCTTCTAAAGGCTAATTCCATCATGGTAAAGCACCATGTCACAAACAAAAGACATCTCAAACTGATTTCATGAACATGATCATGAAAATGGGTTAAGTGTTCTTCAGTGGCCTTTCCCGTTAGTAGATCTGAAGTCAATAAAACAACTTTGGGATGTGGCAGAACAGGAGATTCTCAGTAAGAAAATGCAGCTGACAAATCTGCAAAAATTGTGTGATGCAATCATATCAACATGGACCAGAACCTCAAAGGAATGTTTCCAGTATCTGTGGAATCCATGCCACACAGAATTAAGACTGTTTTAAGAGCAATAGGCAGACCTACACAGTACTAATATAGGGTCCCTAATAATTTCCCATTGATTGTATATCATAATAATATAATCAAATAAGGAAATTGATTGTATATCATAATAATATATTCATATAAGGAAATGCTAACACCCATCATAATCTGAAAACAGCAGAGGTGTCCCCTCCAAGCCTAATCACTTCTATTTGAGCAGAGATGAGGGTGAGCCAACCTCTTTAGTAAGAGCAGGAAAAAAAGGGAAGACATACTACAGTTCTTGAAACGGTCTTTATTTTTTTATCTATGATATAACTAGCAAATGAGCTTGACATTTCAGGGGACTTTTTGAAAGCAAATCCCTGTTTTTATTACTTTGTCGTTCATCATTTGAACTTCTTTAAAGCTAACTTTCGAGGCTGTCTCCTTTATAAGTGGTATTTAAGATAAAACTTTACTCTCCTAATGAAGAGAGGAAAATTGATATAAGGCAAACCCAAGGTCACCATGCTAGTGAACACTGGCAATACTTGTTATTTACTTACCTGGAAACTTTCTGAGTCAAAGAAAAAAAAAAACAGAATGTTACCTATCCTGTTTGGTCAAGTTCTACAATGGAACACTGCAGATCAGCCAAACAGAAAGCTATTATTATCATCTCTGGTGACAGACTAACATAGTATATCTTTAAAAAAGTTATTTAAAACTTCTTAGCCATAAGGTTGAACTTCACCTGGGCTGATCATTTCTTATTTACTTAACATATTATTTCTTAGACTTTAGTTATTAAAAGATTATAAAGGAGTATGTTGCTGTAAATATTTCTACAAGCAGAGAAAAAGAAAGGCTGGTATACCATGATCAGGTTTTTGTCATTTTGACTCGCACTAGAAGAGGCATTGCAGAAAATGACGTATAGAAGGAGGACAAGCATCTGGGCTGCCAAATCTATTGATAATAATGGAGTTCTTATTACTCTTAATGAGGTCAGTGCAGTTTCTTGTCACAAGGACCATTTTATTAGTTAGAGGATTTAAAAGTGGAGTTGCCGGTCACTGTATAAAAAATAAAAAAAAGACAGAATGTTACTGTGTCTTGCCCTAACCAAGATTTTATCTGGGAGATGTAGCCAAAAAAATCCACAGTAAAACATTTCATTTTATTATTATTAATATATAGAGGAGATTAGGCTATGATAGGAAAACAAAACCCTTAAAAGCTGGCTAGAGACTTTACCCTATATGAATTATTTAAACTATTTTAGTAAACACTCAAAATATTTTAAAAAGGGCTAACTCAGCCCTACCTGGAGAGTAGTTATCCTGAAGTATAGGAACACAACTGTTTTTCTGACTATTCAAATATGCCATCCAATATTAGGCTTATTTAACTATGCCAACACTGGAGCCAACATGTACTGATGTCGGTGAGACCTTAAATTAAACCCAAATCCTTAATAAGTGGATTTAGATAACAAACCTTCAAGTACAAATCTAACGGCATAAATCAACATATTTTAAAATGTTACTTGACAAATATCAGAAGATTGGGGTTGACTAACTGATCTAATAATTAAATCATTCTCAGTTCACAATTGACAATTTTGCAAATATTCACAATTATTGTTGACAATTTATCATTATTTATTACTTATAGTTTAAACACAGGTTTCCTAACTGATCTGTCCTAAATTCATAACATGATGATTCTAGCATCATTACATCAGAATGGAAAAAGAACCAAAAAAGGAATGCGAAATGTGTCTATAATTTTTAATTAATTATTTTTTTCGAATATTCTACATAGAGAGGGAATGAAAACAATGTGCTTAAAGATAAAAAGGTACCTGATGATTTCAGACATCTCAGATAATGTCACCAAGATGAATTTATGTGAAAGAATGAGAACAAACCAACACAGCATATAACATAAAAAGAAATAACAAATTGTCTGAACACATGATCAACATCTTCCATGGTTTAACACTGTTCTTGTTAATGATTTTTATAAAGGCTGCTTGTTCATTAAATTGAAATAATCGAATAACCTTTTAATGGAAGTTGAAAATTAACAATAACAATCTAGCAAACCAATCTCTTGAATTCTGAAGGTAAGATATTTTTAGCATTGTTGCTCAAAGCATAAGAACCTATAAAAAACAGAACAATTTGATCAACACAGCGGTACAGAAAAATGGCATACCAGGCTTTTCGGGTATGAACACACAAGCATGATATGGCATCAACTCCAGAATCTAGCCAGTGCTTTTGGACTGGTCCCCTATTCTAACCTCTGCCAACATAACAGGAGAAAGGATGAAACTGAAACCCAGCAAATACAGAAGTACATCCGCTGCTAGAGGAAAACTTGTGGAACAGGGATTTCACATTTATGAGTCACCAAATTCCGACAATGTTGGAGATACCAGTCAAGAGCCTAGGGTGGTGGTAGAATGCAAGTCTCAAAGACTTAAACCAGAGTGACCAACTAATGGAAGAACCCATCAAAGGCTTTCCTGGTACAGACAAGACCTTGGTTCCCGCCAAGTTTAAATTGTGGTGTCTGCAGTTCAGATTGCTCTCCTGTCTGATGTGGTCTCTAACAGTCTATGAGGTCCCCATCTTCAAAACGGAGAAGCTGAAGAGGACAGTCAGTTAATTCATCCTGAAGTGGCTAGGTCTCCCATGGTGTCTTGGCACTTTTGGCCAGTATGGACATGGTGTGCTGGAGCTGCCTGTCATGGAAGAGTACAAATGCACCAAAGTAAGGCTGGACATGACTCTGGCTGAGTCTCAAGATGATAAAGTATGAGCATCTGGCCCTAGACAGTCATTTACATTTATTTCTTTGGCTGACGCTTTTATCCAAAGTGACTTACAAAATTTTAGATACCTCGTACAGTTGGTTACATTTTCCTGCGGTGGGCTGGCGCCCTGCCTGGGGTTTGTTTCTTGCCTTGTGCCCTGTGTTGGCTGGGATTGGCTCCAGCAGACCCCCATGACCCTGTAGTTAGGATATAGCGGGTTGGATAATGGATGGTTACATTTTTTTCCCCAATTGGGGCACAGGCTGGTGAAGTGTCTTATTCAGAGTCACACAGTGTCAGCAGTGGGAATCAAACCCTCAACCTCAGGGTTTGAAGTCCAAAGCCTTAACCACCACAACACTGCCTGCCTATCACAGGAAATGGACTCCATCTGATACTGTACAGTTTGCAATATCTGCTCTCAGGCATAAAGACATTGTGGGACATGTGCAACAAGAAAGAGGTGGGTTTGGGTTAGGGACAAGCCAAACCAAATGGCATAGAACAACATCTATCCAGAGAGAAATGCTCATGGTTGCTGAGGTCCAGCAGCAATGGAGGCAAAGTGACATGCAAGGGCAGTCTCACAGTCCAAACAGGGCCTGTGGAGAAGCTGGGAAAATCTGGAGCATCAGAAGCTCACATGGATCTGTGAGAGATGGAAGGAAGCTGAATCAGCTTCATTATTAGAGCCACAAAGTTCTTCCACATCTATGAGCCTACATCAATGGGTTGGAGAAGATCCATCATTTTCTCTCTGCTCTACCCCAGCAAAGTTAAAGCACATCCTCACCATCGGCAAAACCAGTCTAAACCAAGGCTACCCAAACCTGGAAATGTAAACAACTTTAAGAAAGGAGCTCTACCACCAAAGCCCTCACTCCCTTGATCACACGATTTGTAAGCACCATCCCCTTTATAAGAGCAGGATAACCTCCAGTGAAGAAATGAACCTCCTGGGGACTGCCCAGGACTGGAAGATGCAGCAGATCTAAATCAGAAGCTCATTTTTCTTCTAGAAATTATTACTTCCAGTCTGAGGCCGGACCTGATCTTGTGGTCAGCCTCGTAGATTTCCTGGTTCATTGTGGAGTTAAGTGTACCATGGGAGGCAGCAGTTGATGAAACATATGAACATAAAATTCTTAGGTATGCAGACACAGCAGCCAAGGCAGAACATTACAGCTGGCATACCCAGATGCTCCCGGTAGAAGTAGGGTGTAGAGGTTTTGTTGCTACATCGACAATCAGGATTTTGAAGGGAATGGGAGTACGAGGCAGTCATCAAGTCGCTATCAGAAGCTGTCAAACAAAGCAGCAACTCGATTTGGTGAAAGAGAAAAGATCCCAGCTGGGCTGCAAAATGATAGGTAAGGGGTAAAAGCAGAGTGGAGTGCACCTGGGATGCCAGGTGTCGCTGTTGAGCCCTTTGGAGGTGAGCTTATGAACAAAACACAGATGAAGCAGGGTGCCCACCTGATGACCCCAATGAAGCAAATACCCCATTCCCATTCAAGACATCAAGAAAGTGATGAATATTAGGATTGTAAAAAAAGATTTTGACTATAATAATTCCTTAAAATCACAATAATGTTAATAGGTGGTTAGTTTGTCAAATAATCCAGTCTTTTCTGTACTGATTTCACAAATTTTCAAAATTCATTCAGTTGGTTAAACTTAGTGAGCTTTGGAAATCACCATGTTGCTTCAAAGGTCCTCTCATGATTACTGTTTGTTGACAGCTTGCATTTTCTCCTGGCATCTGTGGGGATTTTTGATCTGAGTATTCTGGCTTTCATCCCACATCCTAAAGACATTCATGTTATACTAATTGCTTATTTTAAATTATTGCAAAGTGGTTAAATGTGGTCGAGAACCTTGCAGTGTACTGACTCATGGTTCAGGGCTGGCATGCTATGACCCTATGATTGGATTAAATCAGTTAGACAATCGATGGATGGAGTTCTAGAAAGTACCATTAATTAAGCACAGTATTGATATACAGACTTAGAAACATTCGGTCCTGTTTTAGGCTATATAAAGATGCTTTAAGAAGAGCTATTAAGCATCTCCTTAAAACAATGCATTAAGAGGTTATTGGCAATATGTGAAAACTTCAGTAAGGAATAGTTAGTGTCAAGGAATGTGATCAGCATCCACTCCTACTATATGTTAATCATGAAACTATGAAATAGAGTAGATTTTAAAAAAAATGTGTTTTGTACAGTATAATTTATACAGCACAAATAAAAATAAAGAAATAACATTTTTTACAATTACTATTTAATTGAAGAAATTAACATTGCATACAATTAGGTTGAACTTATAAAAAAATTACTTCATAAAACTAGGAAAACAAAAATGAAAAGAAAGAAAAAATATATCTGAAAGTTAAAAAAAAGGAAAGCAACAAAACAAAATTCAACCCCCACATAAAGAGAGATACACATTTGTAAAAAAATAAATAAATATGAACATAAGAATTCTAAAAAGAACTAGGAAATATGATTCACATTACTGTATTAGTATAGTTACTTGATTGGCCCTCAACTCTGGGTTTTAGTTAATTTAAGAATACTTTCATAACCACTTTACTCATAAAGCTGTGAATTGTTACTCTCTTGATTTGCTAAGTTTATTAAAGATTACACATCAGGGTGTATTCAAAAATCACTAAGACTAGACACTCAGCAGGTAAATTTAGCCTGACTGCTTTACAGTAGATTTTTTACTCATTCTCAGTGCAATGCATGGCTGCCTCACAAATCCAGAGCCCTGGGTTTGAATCCTATGCCTGGTCATTGTCTATGAGGAAGTTTTTATGTTCTCTCTGTGTCTTTGTGAGATACATTTTATTCCCATTTTAGTAAAAAATTCATGTTTTTTGCCAACTTTAAACTAAGTGGTGTGGGTGTAAATGTGAGTGGGCCTTGCAATGGGCTGGTGCCTCATGCAGAAATGGTTCTGCATTGCTGTAGATGTTGTTTATAGATGCTCCATTCCCCCACCCTAAATTTAACTGAGCGAGTTTGAGAATGTTATGTTATGCTGTAGATTGTCTTTCTTTGTTTGTCCTCTTCTCTGGTGCCTTCCAATTTTTATTATAATATTTAATTTTTTACTTACTCTTTGTACTGGTACTTTTTTACTTTTTTGTTCTTACTATTTCTGTGGTGTTAATAAGCAAATTTTATGAAGGGCAAAATAAAAAAGTAAAATGACTTGATTAAACTGAATTTGTATATTACCCAGCACACTTCTTGCATAAAGTGTCATTGTTTCGCATCAAATATAATTTAAGCTTCTTAATTTTCTCTTCCCCTGTACTTCCATTCCCATCACTCTTTTTCCCCCACATATTCATTGTCTCTCCTCATCCCATGTCCATGCCACTTCAACCTACTTTCCTGTATTTTCTTAGATATCTCCAGCACTTTTTTGCACCTATGATTGTCTTACTTCTTATTCTGTCTTTTTTGTAACTCCACACATCCATCTCAACATTGCCATTTCACTTTATCACCCATGTCTCAGCTCCACACATTATTGCTGGTCATAGCATTCTTCATTCACACAATACTAGTGATACCTTCTTCCAATTGTTCCAACCACACTGTACTCTATGGGTGATCTCTGCATCTAGTTTTTCATCTCAGGTTTCCAATAATCCTAGATATTTAAATGTATCCACTCTTCAACAGTTTCTCTCTGCAGGCTAACTTCTGAATCCTTTCTCCATTCTTCCAACTTCCCTTCCACTTCCTCTTTTCTGGTGCTACACAACACAATGTCATGAGCAAAATGCATGCACCAGTGGGATTGTTTTTTTATTCCATGATGCAACACATTCATAACCAGATCAAAGTGGAAAGGACTTAAAGAAAATCCCTGGTGCACACCTACTCTAACTGGGATGTTGTCTTTGATCTCAATACTGTTTTTGACTCAAGCCTTCACTCCCTCATACAAACCCTGGAGATCCTCACATACTTCTCTGGTCTTCCTTTCTCTCTCATGCACCTCCTTACCTGTTGATGTGGCACTCTATCATAAGCTTTCTCCAAATCAGTAAACACCCTATGCAAACCTTTTTGTTTTTCTCAATGCTTCTCTATGAAATGTCTCAGTGCAAAGACTGCATCAGTTGTTCCTCTCCCTGGCATGAAACCAAACTGCTTCTCCCTTATGGTGGTTTCTTCCCTAAGCCTTCTCTCTATAACCCAATCCCAAAAATGTAATTGTGCGTGACATCTGCTTTATCTGTCTATTGTTTCCACAATCCTGACTATCACCCTTTTCCTTATAAATGGGTCCAATCACAATGCTACTCCACTCCTCTGGTATTCTCTCCTGTTCAGATATAATTAAATCATGTAATAAATCAGACAAAAACATTAACTGAAGACTGAAATTGTTTTCTCTCTCTTAGTTTTGCAAAGTTAACCTGCCTATACAGTAGATATTAACCAAAAGTAGGAGACAGATATGATAAAATGTGAAACAAATTTGATTCATCACCACAGAAAACAAGTACATATAGGGACCAGTTGGCTTTAGCTACAAATGATTACTCATTGTCATACACACACAAATAGGAGGAAGCTGAATGGACCATGTGAAGGTAATTCCATGCTAGGCCAGTGGGTGGCAGGGTGCACTAAACCTACTTCTGTTATCTCTGCAGACCAAACATGGGAAATCCTGCCTGATTCCACATTGAAGATGTCACTTCTGGTTCCAGTGGCAAGAACGACGTAATTTCTGGTCCCAGCAACAAGGATGACGTCACTTCCAGTGTGGACCCTTTAAAGCCGTCGTCATTCCTGCTGTATTCAATGCAAGTGAGTGCTATTTCAAAACCTATTTGCAAACAGGGACAATATATGGGTGGCTGCCCAAACCTTTTTGTGTGTGTCGAGGCTGTTCATTTCACACCATCCATTAATCTTTTTTTAGAGAAGCGTCACAAGGAGCAGGAATCTATTCCTGAATCATCAATTCAGCTTATGTTTGAATAATGCTCTTCACTGAGAGCAGGAGCAGAGGGCTGTGACAAGTTCTCGAGTAAAATGCAAGTATAAAGGCAAGCATAATATACAAGCATAAATTTTACAAATTACTGAATACTGGATTAGTATGTATAAAGACAAAAAAATGTTAAAACACACAGAAAACAAAGTAGAAACTGATTAACATAAATGGAAACAAAGAATATCTGTCCATTCATTAATCATTAGGCACAAGTTAGGTGCCAGTCCAAATTTGAAAGCCAGCCTCACATAGGTCACATGCCATAAGGGCTCATGCTGGGTGAATTTTAGAATCATTTCTTATTCTGACTTTGACATGATTGGGATTTTGGATTAAACCAGAATATTGGGACTCCACACAGGCGTTGGCCCAGTTGGAGATTAGCCTACGTCCCACGAGCTGTGAATCTTCCCTGCTCATCCCTGTACAACCATGCCCTCAAATGTAAATGAAGCCTAAAATATTGTTAGTTAGGTCAGGGTGTCAGGATGCTTTACAAGAACTATCAATTATGTTAATAACTATTCAAAAACATATCAACATACTATAACAAATGCAGGCAAAAATGAAGTGAAACATGTAAACCCAAAGGGGATTCTCAGAACGTGGAAGAGAAAATATGCTATATAAAGCTGGAAAAGTTTCTCTTTATTGGTTGCTGGTAAATTTCTTTTTCAAAGGGCTATGACACTATGTTTTAAGAAAGTACCCAAGGTTCCCTCACCCAGTGTTATCTACTGCTGCAGGTCACAATCCATAAAAGTCTGAGCCATATTTCATATCCCTCAGTCCCTCAGCTTCATCAGCGCTGTGAAATCTTTTTTTGGTTTGCAGCTGCCTCTGAAGCTACTTTGAATACTGGCAAAAAACAACACTAGGAAATGGAAAATTTGATATATGACTGTATAAAATTCACGAATGCACAAAGAAAAGATCTCTCATACATAAATGAGATTCACTTTTGGCATGTACAGTAAAAATTATATTACATTCAAATGACATGGCATAACAACGGCAGTGCAATGAGACGTTAAGTTATAGGAGGACATGCATCTGCATTTAACTGTTTTCACTTTAAATACATTTATTCCTTTCCAAAGTTTATAGGCTATTCAAATTTTTAAATGAATGATCAAAGAGAAAGAGAATCAGATGTGGCTATTTTTACAGCTTTCTATTTTTTCATCAGAAAAACACTAATAGAATAAATGAAAGAGAAACAGAAGAATTATTTTTACTAAATAAATAGCAATAATCCAATACTGTTCTTATAATATTTTCTAATTTTAATATTCAAAACCCACTAGCCCTGTCTAACAAACAAAGAAACCCAGGAAAAAAAGACCTAGCACTAATCAAAAACTCTTGGGATGCATGTGTATTAGTTGTTCAAGTTTCTTCAAGTTACAAAAAATACAACATTTGGTAAATGTGAATCACAGTGACACAAGATTGTGAAAAGGGGCAAACAGGCCTCAAAATAAATTAAAATCTTACCAGGACTTCACTGTACTGCCTCAGAAACAAGCCTCACCTCAAACAGCCTGACCAAAACAACAAGAGGAAGGCTTTCTGGATTCCTCAGACTGAAAATGGGGCACTGATTATAAAAGTTCAAAATCCAGTTAATTGTCCTGAAAACACAGAAATGCCCTTCAAGGGAAAGGAAAACCATACAACCTCGAGCGTAAAGGAATACTCCACTGGAATGCAAATAAATTGTTTAAGTGTTACTAAACTCTATTGGTTTTACAGAGCCTAGCACAAAATTTCATTTTAAAGCATAGCAGCAAATTATATTAAAATTTTCATGGATAGAGAGGTTGGGAGCAAGCACTGATAGCATGTTGCCGTGCCTACCACACGATGAACCACCTGTATTGGGACCCAAGTGCAATGGGTGATACCTCAGGACCACACTAGTACGGTATGAGGTTTTTTTAACGGCAGCTGGAGTACCAATCCTGCCATCAACCCCCACATTTTCCCTGTAAGTTGGAGGACCTGCTTGCGGGGCTGGATGAAGGTTAACATCATACCCAGGTTGGAGCAATTGCAGGTTAAGAGCCTTGCTCAAGGCCCCAATGGAGTAGAGTCACTTTTGCCGTTTATGGGATTCAAACCATCAACAATCTTTCGATTGCCAGCACAGATCCCCAGCCTCAGAGCACCCACTCCTCATTCAGCGGAGCGGAAGCAGAGAGCGGATCAGCGAGCGGAAGCAGAGAGCGGATCAGCGAGCAGAAGCAGAGAGCAGCGGCGTCTCCCACAGGCACGTAGCCATTCGCAAGCACCTGGGCAAGTTCACCTGAGGTAAAGCCGGCAGCTGACCAGTAGAAATAACCGGCAGTGAAAAATTAAAGTCGATCGCTCAGCGGGTGGTGGAAACTTAAAGCGACAGTGATTCAGCTGAACACGGAAAGCGCCGAAGCACCTATAAAAACGGCAAAGATGACTTCAACACTTAATGTAAGTTCTATCTGCTCTCTGCCCATCGAGGGCACGTTTATATGTTGTGTGTCCTGCAGTATGTACAGCTCAAGTTTTCCGGCCGACAGTGCAGATAGCTTCACCTGCCAAAAATGTTTAGTTAATTTAGAGTTGGTCGGGAAAATACGCGAATTGGAGGACCGCGTTAGGAATCTGATAGCGATTAGGCAAACCGAAAATTGGATCGACTCGGTTTGTTTAGACAATTCGGCTACTTCTGATTCGGCCTCAGTCTCTCCAGGTCCCACTGTAGTCAGTGCGCGGCAGCAGCACCAATTCTGCCACAGGGCGAGTGGGTAACAGTAAGACGGGGGTCTAAGAATCCAAAATTTAGTCCCCCAGAACCCAGGTCACCAATTCGGACCCAGAACAGGTTCTCAGCTCTCCGCAGCGCGCCTGTGGAAACTGAGAATAAGAAAGTGCTCATAATTGGCGATTCCATAGTGCGGAATGTTAGAATTCCAAACTATGTTAAACCAGCAGTTAATGTTAAGTGCCTCGCAGGGGTCAAGATTTCTGGCATAGAGGCCACATTGGACCGTGTCGCCGACGATGAAGTATCTACCTTATTGCTGCATGTCAGCACTAATGATATTTATTTACAGCAATCTGGGGTATTAAAGCGGAACTTCATCTCTCTATGCACCAAAGCTAAAACAAAATGTCGGAATTTAATTGTATCTGGTCCCTTACCAAGATTATATAGAGGGGATGTGATTTATAGCAGATTGCATTCCTTTCACTGCTGGCTAGAAACCTGGTGTGCAAATAAAAGCATAGCATTTGTGAACAATTGGGATGATTTTTGGTAAAGGCCTGGATTTTTCAGAAGAGATGGTCTTCATCCTAACTGGAGGGGATCTTATGTATTATCCCAAAATATGGCAGCAAACCTGCCTGGTTGACTGATTAGAGCACCATCCAGGCCGCAGTCATGTGATCTTAAATCACAGGCTGTTGTTCATCCCACCTGTTATTTTCCTGAAGCTGTTATCCATAATCCCTGTTTTGGGGCATCCAGTAAATTTAGTCTTGATACAAACCTTAAATTAATTGATAACCAAAAAATAAGGTGTATAATTAGACCAAGGGATAAAACCAGACCCTCCACCAGGGGCATCTGTAATAGAAATTTACTTCAAATTAAAACAAAAAATATATCACCAGTTCAGAAAGAACCATGCAGTTTTAAATGCTGTTTATTGAACATTCGCTCTCTTGGCACTAAAGCTGTTTTGGTAAATGATATTATATTAAGTACAAAATCTGATCTGTGTCTTCTTACTGAAACCTGGCTTAGTAAATGTGACACTGTTCCCCTAGCAGAGGCGTCACCAGATGAATACTCGTTCCTTCATAAGTCTAGAGATTCTGGTCGAGGAGGAGGCCTTGGAATAATTCATTGTAATAAAATGCAAATCACTTCTAAAAATTTAGGCAACTTTACATCCTTCGAGGTATTCATTTTAAATATTAAAACAGATTCCAACACAATTATAGTGCTAGTCTACAGACCACCAGGGCCATATTCATTGTTCATGACTGAATTTAGCAACTTTCTGTCTGATTTGGCTATAAATTATGATCACGTAGTTCTGATGGGGGATTTTAATGTACACATTGATGTGGAAACTGACACTTTTAGCAAATGTTTTACTTATTTGTTAAATTCAGTAGGATTTTGTCAGATTGTCAAAGGTCCAACTCATAATCATAACCACACATTAGATTTAATTATAACTTACAAAGTTCAAATTTAAAATTTAAATATTACTCCATTAAATGTAGTTATTTCTGATCACTTCTTAATTACATTTGATTTAGTTCTGCCCATGCCAATGCACTCACAGATTAAAACAAAGACAGTGCGACATCTAGATTGTAATTCTGCTTCAAAATTTATAGATACCTTGAGTAAGTCGAGTGTAATTGTGGAAAACCATTTAGATCAGTTAACATCAAATGTAAACATGGAAAACAATTTAGATCAGCTAATATCACATTATAATGTGACTTTGAGAGATGCTCTGGACACAGTGGCTCCCCTTAAAACAAAAGTGATCAAAGCGCATAGAAACTCTCCCTGGTTTAATGAAAATACTCGAGCTCTTAAATTAGAGTGTCGAAAACTGGAGCGCAGATGGAGAACAACAAAGCTACATGTCTTTCAAATTGCATGGACAGAGAGTGTTAATAAATATAAAAAAGCCCTCTTTAAAGCTCGCTCAGAATACTATTCTACATTAATAGATAGCAATAATAAAAATCCTCGGGTACTGTTTAGAACAGTGGCTAAATTAACAAATGGCAATTCAGATCAACAGTGCAAAATACCAACAGATATTAGCAGTACAGACTTTATGAACTTCTTCAATGAGAAAATTAAAAATATAAGATCCCAGATCTCAGCATCACAGTACAAACCAAATACTAGCTTAGCAGACCCTGCCGCACATTGCATTCAGCACTTTAGTAATTTTAATCCTGTAACTGAGCAGGAAGTCTTAACTTTAATTACTAAAATGAAGCCCTCTACTTGTTCCCTAGATCCAGTGCCAACAAAACTAGTAAAAAGTGCAATGGATGTTCTTGCAGCACCTATTCTAACCGTTATCAATAGTTCAGTACTGCATGGCACAGTACCTGATGCACTAAAAGTGTCAGTCATTAAACCTTTACTTAAAAAGTCAGACCTAGACCCACACATACTAAATAATTATAGGCCTATTTCAAATTTACCATTTCTCTCTAAAATACTAGAAAAAGTAGTCGCCAGTCAGCTTCAGTCACACCTTACGCATTACAATTTATTTGAGAAATTCCAGTCTGGTTTTCGCACTGGTCATAGTACAGAAACTGCACTAACACGGGTTGTAAATGACATTCTGATATCCTCTGATGAAGGAAACTCCACTGTAATTATGTTATTAGACTTAAGTGCAGCATTTGACACCATTGACCATTCTATTTGACTGCACAGGCTAGAAAATGATGTTGGTCTTACAGGCCCCGTGCGCGCTTGGTTCAGTTCTTATTTATCAAATCGATTCCAATATGTACAGAAATGTGCTGACAGTACTCCATCATTATACACAGAAGTTCAATATGGTGTCCCACAGGGCTCAGTACTGGGACCTTTACTGTTTTCACTTTACATGCTTCCACTGGGATCTCTCATTAGGAAACATAATGTTAATTTTCACTCGTATGCAGATGACACCCAGTTATACCTTTCATTTAAATCAAATGAAGTTTCTCCGATGTTGTCTTTAATTAGTTGTGTTAGTGAATTAAAGGAGTGGATGAATGAGAACTACTTGTCTTTAAATACAGATAAAACAGAGATGTTAATTGTTGGAGGGAATGACGCTGATCACAGCAATATTTTGTCGACATTTAACTCAGTTGGAATCCCAATTAATTTTACTGAATCAGCCCGCAATCTAGGAGTTATCTTTGATTCTAGCATGTCATTTAAAGCACATATTACAAAGTTGTCCAAAACATGTTTCTTCCATCTTAAAAATGTTAGGAAATTAAGGCGCTTTCTAAATAAACAGGATTGTGAGAAATTAATTCATGCATTTATCTCTAGTAGGATTGACTACTGCAATGCGGTGTTCACTGGCTGTTCAAACTGTTCTTTATACAGCCTCCAGTTAATCCAAAATGCGGCTGCCAGAATTATTACAAGAACAAGAAAATATGAACACATAACTCCAGTTCTTAAATCCTTACACTGGCTCCCGGTTAAGTTTAGGGCAGATTTCAAAATCCTCCTTTTAACATATAAAGCATTAAATGGCCAAGGTACGGCTTACTTGTCTGAACTTATCATGACTTACAAACCTGAGCGCACATTAAGATCTCAAGATGCCGGTCTGCTTATGATTCCAAGGATTAATAAAATAACAGTGGGAGGTCGAGCTTTTAGTTACAGGGCCCCTAAACTGTGGAATGGTCTTCCTGCTTCTATAAGAGATGCCCCTTCGGTCCCAGCCTTTAAATCCCAGCTGAAGACTCACTACTTCAGTTTAGCATATCCTGACTAGAGCTGCTGATTAACTGTACATACTGCATCTCTGTTGTTAGTCATTAGCACTTAAACATAAGTAACATGATAATTATAATTGAATACTAACCCTCACCTATTCTGTTTCTGTTCTTGGTACTCAAATGTGGCAATTGGTGCCACGGCCCACCTGCCAAGTTGTTTGCCTGCCTATGGTAAAGTCATCCCTGGTGGAGGATCACAGGAATCATGGGAAAGAGGGGCGCTTTCATCGGATTGGCTGGCCGAGCAACGTTTCAGCTGCGGAATGGCCAAATAGGGAGGCAGCTTGACGGATGAGTTCTCCAGCACTCTAAAAATATCAAAATCTTATTATGTGATATCATCTACTGTTAAATTCTGCTCTGTACTTCTAAAATTTTTATTATTATGCTGTATTAAGGATTTGTTCTGTTCTGTATACTTGTATTGAACCCCTTCTTTTGACACCCACTGCACGCCCAACCTACCTGGAAAGGGGTCTCTCTTTGAACTGCCTTTCCCGAGGTTTCTTCCATTTTTCCCTACAAGGTTTTTTTGGGAGTTTTTCCTTGTCTTCTTAGAGAGTCAAGGCTGGGGGGCTGTCAAGAGGCAGGGCCTGTTAAAGCCCATTGTGGCACTTCCTGTGTGAATTTGGGCTATACAAAAATAAACTGTATTGTATTGTATTGTATTCATGGAAAAAAGAAAGAAAAATTGTAATGTTACTCGTGTTGCATAATCTACATATCCATTATATAATTGAATACTAAAAATGAGCAAAAAGTATGTATTTTCTGCTAAAATGGAAAAAGCAGCATGCTTTGTAAACAATGCATTGCATTCTCACAATTGTGCGGGTCTTTATTTCAGACACTCTTTTGCATGTGTTTCTTAATCATTCATGGGGCCATTTTCTGAAAGTGATTTATTAAAAATATTTTAGTAAAAATACATGTTTGGGACACTGTGAGCAAACAAATAGATGACTTTACATGTGGATTATGCAGCATGAGCAACATGAGTATTTTTGAATGCTTTGATATTGTTTGCTGTTGTCCTGTGTTGGTCACCTATCATGACAGTTGAATCATACACTTTCATACCTCTTTTTTGCATGATAATATAAGATTGCAATTTTTTCTCAGGTGTCACTATAAGCATGTGGGGTAAGTAAAATTTAAACAAAATAATGCTTTGGGTGAAGTATGCAGAATCAAAAGATCAAAAGAGTGCAAAAATAAAACAAAGGATAAATAAATGTAAAAACTGTTTGCCTAAAAAAGGCAATCTAAGGCAAACAAGTCGAAATCCACACTCCAATAACAAAATTAAATAAACATTAGCAAACATACAATAACTCAGAAAAATCCAATATATTAACAGAAAGACCTTTACTCCACAAACTCCATCGACATTCAACTGGGGTCATCTCGTCATCCTCAATGTAAAGGCTGAGGACAATTCCTCAGTAGTGACGTCATGGTAGCCCTGCCTTTTGGGTTTCACTCACAACATATATGGAATAGATTCAAACAACTTAAACACGCAGTACATTTATATTAAATAATTAATAAATATATTAACAAAAAATACATAAAAACAAAAAACTCATTAAAAGTATCATTTCAAAATCAAGAAAAATAGCAATAAAACAGAAAATAAACATAAGCCAGGCAGCAAACACTGTAATATAACAATTAACTCTTTATGGTTTTACCTGTGTGTGAATATGCTGATTTTTTTTATTGTTCTAACGTTATCATTATTAGAATTATCACTTGCAATAACTGTAATAATTTTTGCTTTTGTCAGAGGACAGTTTTATGCTTCACATCAATGTTACAGGGCATGAAGACTGCGTTAATGCTTCAATAATTCATTTGGAGAAAGAAGATGCTTAAAATGGGTAATTTGAGTGAGGTGAGCATGAAACAAGAATGGATCTTTTATTTTGTTCTTTTTCAGTCCACCTTCATTCAACTAATTATTTTAAAATATTATTTTTCATCAGATCTAAAAATAATTAGATTTTCCACGGGAAACAAAGTCTAAAACTAATAAGAAATATGTCAGCTACCTAGACATATGACCTACATAAATGAGAAGACCTGAGAGATGTCTTTATCGAATTTCATTTATTGGAATGTCAGCGGCCTAAACCATGAGGTGAAAGATAACAAACGTTTCACATTTTGCCACTTCAAAAGCAGGCACACTTAAATGTTGAAAGTTCTAAAGGACTAGGGTGTTGTACCATGTTAGCCATTATGAATATAGAAAGTTTAAAATCAGTAGGAAAGTTTTAATCGACAACTAATAGCTGGTTTTGACTTAAAAACTCATTTAACAAATCAGCTTTGTTGTACTATTGAGCTGTAGTCTGATGTTTTTGAATTTCTGATACTATTTTGTACCTCTTGTGCATTTTTTTGCACTTTTAAAATTTTTATATATCCATATTCTGTCATCACCATTTTGAGTTCTGTTTTTTTGGATGATTTCCGCCCTTTATACATGACCATGTTATATAGCCCACTGCCAGTCACATGATGTGGAGGTCTTTTGTCATTGTGTACCAGTAAGGCTTGCTTATAAAAGATGCCTGTGCACACCTTCAAACACCCTTGTGCTGGATTCCATTTCAAACCAACAATTTTTATTAGTGTGAGTTACAGGTTAATATAATAGTTAGCGTGTGGCCTTTTTGCAACGCTTTCTTTGACTTTACCTTTAGTTTTGTGAGTTTAGTTTCTTAAATGATTCCCTTTCGTTTTTTTCCTTTTTTTGTTTGTCTTTCTCCTCTCTGAATTGCACAACCTCGTTCCTGTCTTTGGGCCATTTTCTTTAGGAGGAAGCTAAAAGGCACTTTCAGGAAGATTCTAGTTTAAGGTTTCTTATTTAATATTCCTTTGTGTATCTTCCTTTTGATCTTGTGCAGATCATAACAGCCTGTACTGTGTTTCAAATTGGTCCAGACTCTACAGTACTTTTGTTACAATTACTGTAAGTTGTGCACTTGTTTAAAACATAAATTTAGGAGAGTGTTGAATTACCCCATCATTTATTCTTCATTCTGTCCATTTCCTGGACCTGCTTAATCCAGCATAGTCATGCAAAAAAACTAACTCCACTTCATGAAAATCTTTGACTTTTTCAAAAATTTTTTGACCACAGCTCCATGCAAAATTCCTTCAGTTGCAAGATGTTTGTGGGTTTTTTGTAGTTACTACCCATTTCAAATCTACAACAACATTTCAAAAGGATTTAAATCAGGGTTTTGACTAGGCCAGCTCATAACCCTCCATTTTTTCTCCACTCTTCCAAGCACAATTTCTTCAGTTGCAAGATGTTTGTGGGTTTTCTTGTATATACATCATGTTTCAGCAACCCCACCCCCCAACACACACACATACACACACAACATTTCAATATGATTCAAATCAATGTTTTGTCTAGGCCAGTCCATAACCCTACATTTTTGAAAGATTCATTTGTGGTTCAACTTCAACATCTCATGGCCTCACATTCTCCTCAAGCACAGTTTATATGATCCAAAATTCATAGTTGAATTAATGACTTCAAGGATCTCAGGCCTTGAGGCAGCAAAGAAACCCCAAACCATCACATCATCCATCATCACATCTGGTATGAGGCTATTCTCCTGAACTGTTGCCTCTGTCTGTGCCAAACATGTCTATTGTTACGGTGGCCAAACAACTTTGTTTAACATTTCGAAATTTTGTTTACAAAGTGATTATTCAGCATTTTCTGTGGCTATTTTGTGACTTTGGCATTGTGGCACTAGTCATTTTTATGGGCATGGCTATGCCATTCTTTCTTAAATTCTGTGAGGTGCCTTGAGCATGGGAAAGGTGCTATATAAATAAAATGTATTATTATTATTATTATTATTATTATTATTATTATTATTATTATTATTATTA